>VFFE01007832.1:628895-729781 GCA_008921705.1 Burhinus oedicnemus
AAAAAAAAAAAAAAAAAAAAGTGAGTCATGTATAGAAATGGCAACACCTTCCTTTGCAGCCAGCTCTGAGAAAGCCTTCCATATAGTTCTCTATTTAGTGTTGTTTCCTGCTGGATAGGACATATAAGCAAATCGTTCAGTGGCTTGTGACTATCGCAGATCTCTGCAAAATTGTTGTAGCACATAGCAACGCTCTACAACAACTTGATGAGATATGAGATGTGACTGTTGAAAGGATGTAGTGAGAAGGAACATGCAACTGTTTTGATGCTGTGTAGATTTGCAGGCTGGTAAGGTATTACCAATAAGGGTCTATGAGAATTACACGGTTTTAGTATAGGGTTGCAATTATGCTATATCATGTATTGATTCTCTTTGAGGCTATTATATAAATAGTCTTGGGACTAAAGAGTAAGTGCTGGGGATGCTGGCACTAGGTGGATGCTGGAATACTGGGGGGAGGGGAGAGCCGTGTAGCTATTGCTGTGAGGGATGCATCATGTAAATTTTGCAGCTGCAGGGATATTTGTTAACTTTCTGTTTCTGTATTCCCTTTCAGCCGCGTTATCCTGCCTGTGTCTGTGGAGGAGGTAAGTCCTTTTCTCCTTGCTTCCCTTCTTTAGGACTGTAAATAAACTTGTGATCAAAGCAGTTTGTATGAACAAAAACTGGAAAATGTAAGACAAGGATATAGCTGTCTTCAGGACCCCTGTGAGCTGTTACTTATTCACCACTGTTTTGACCAAATAATTGAATTTCTTTAAGCCTGAGGGTACTGATTATCTCTCATATAAAGTACTTTCAGATGTGTTGATCACAAATCTTGACTTGTCAGGCTGTTCTAAAGTACAGTTTCCTTTTGATTAGTGCTATTGTTCTTTTTTATATTTTTCTTAACATGAAGAGGAAGCTTTAGTACAAATTTAAATTGCCCTTTAAACTTTGTTTTGCCGCAACTCTTCTGTTTTAAATTCTTAGACAAAGACCAACAATTCCTTCTGATTTATGAGGCTGGTACAGCAAAAGAAAGATTGTGTGTATCTTTGCTAGGACTCTTTAAGACCTTTCTTCTCTAGCTCTTACAGAAATAAAATTTTCTTTTTGTTTAGGTAAAACTCTAACTGAGAGAAGAAATGTAGTTTGTAATGGACATGGTGATTTTGATCACCGAACTGGATATGGAACAGCTGTGCAGAGTCTGTGGCTGATTCCCTGCAGTTTTCTCTTGAGTTGCAGCTTGCCTTTCCTTCCTCCCTTCTGCACTGAACGCCGCTCTTGCAGAGAATCTGACCATATAAATATTTTCAATTTTTTAATGTTCATACTAGCAAGGTAGATGAGAAATTGAAATGACAAAGTCTATAGCACTTCTGTAGTAGATTTCTTCTTCCGGATTTATTTTTTTTTCTTGTGTTCCTTGGCGGTAAGCCTTAGGTTTTTAAGCTCTGATCAAGGGCTTGTTCTAACTCTTAGGGAGAGCTGCGATAACAGTACTCTTGTTCATTTTTCTTTCCCCTGAATATGGCAGCTACTGTGGCATAGACAGTGGTGAGCTCTGGATCATGGCAGCACCATTTTAAGCATATCTCTTTTATAACTTGACAGAACACAGTTTAGGACTCGATGTAGTGTATTCCTGCAGCCATGAGGCTGGCTAGTAAAAGGAAAGCAATGTCTGAGTTCCTTGTTCCTGTGGGTCAGTTGGGTGTGACAGGCATTACATGCTGACAGAAAGCCTAGACCTCTAATCTGAGAGTGGATTTAGATCTATGTTGGTGGAAGAACGAGGCTGTTAATGCCAGAAGTCTGTCTGGTGCTTACTCCTGTAAGCTTATATGCTTTCTGCATGAATCTGTTTCAAGCAGTTTTAACGGAAGTCCAACTAAAGTATTAGAGCAGGTATGTTTGGATCTTATTGTTCCTGAGTGCTAATTGTGTGGAGAAGTCCTTGACAAAGAAAGGACTAATACGATAAGCTTTATCAAGTAAGCAAAGGATGCATACTTCCAAGTTAGAGAAAGCTAGGGGTAAATGGTAAGGTACTCCAGAGCTCAATAAACAGAAGACCTTAGCCTGAATAACAGGAGCCCTGCCTCATGTGTCTCCTAGGTATCAAGTCGTGTAAAGAGAAAGTCAAAGCATCAGTATACAGATTGTTTCTTTGAGGGGGTTAGGCTGGATGGAACCCAGCACGGGGGTTTTCCAGGTCCTCTGATACTAGGATTAACCTTCATCCAGTTAAAGCGAGTCCCTCGCTATGTTCTTTTCCCTCCCTGGCTGACTGTTCAGTGCCAGGCATGTTTGAGTCTTGTGTGTAGGCTGCCTGTGTGGAAAACTGAGGTTTTGGGTGATATGTAAATCTGTCGGTCTCTAGGTATCTCCTTGTCTGAGGATACCCTGGGGTCATCTGTTTCAAAAAGTGTATTCCTCTCCTCTGGATCAGAGGAGTTCCAGAGAGTTGAGTAACCTACTGAAAAGTCTATAAAGTGAAGAGCAACTAAACGTCATTAAAAGAGAAGGAACGAAAAGACTAGAGAGAACACCTTAATGTGCTTGGATTGTGGATAGACCACCGACTTAACCGTACTTAATTTCTCCACAAACTTGCATATTGTCATCATGTCCTCTGAGTGATGCCCCTTTTCAAAGTCTGGTGGTTCACGTGTGATAGGTCAGATTTCAGGAACCGGTTCCCTAAGCAGAAGGAGTTCTGCAGTTTGCTTAGCTTTGCATATATACTTATGTAGTTTTAAAGGTATGCTTAAGAAGAAAGGTTATTGACTCAAAGGATGACTGCTGCTTTGGGTTTGTGTATTGCTTCATCCCCCTTCCTGTGTGGAAAGATGCTGACACATCTGTGCATCACTTGGTCACTGCACTGCTGTCTGTACTACAAAACAGCTGTTAACTGCATTGCTTTCAAGGATTTCCTTGTGCACAAAACTCTTAAATAGGGCTCTGGAGACTTCTTGTGGCTCTTGACCATGTAGCTGCTCATTAAGCATCTCTGGCTAGCAAAAGGACTTTTGATTTCACTTTCATATGGGCAATTTTTGCTTGAAAGACTTAAGAGTTCACACCTCCTGCATGCAAATTGTTGCCAAAAGTCTGATGCCAACATGTAAGATAGGGAATGAAATTAATTATGACTTTGAGGCATTGTAATAGGGCTGAGGGAGTCTTCTGTGGTGTTCTGTGATGCCAGGATTCTGTGTTCAGTGCCCTCAAATGGAGCTTAGCCTATAGTAAGGAATTCAAGAGAAAACCAGTGATCAGGAAGACATTGGGAAGATATGACTTAATGAATAAAGAGATCAGTGCTGAATAGTTAGCCAAGTAACTGCTCAGATGGGAGCAAAACAGTAGAAGAGAAGCCCTGGTGATGACTAAAACTTGAAGGCTGGGATGTAGGAGTTAGACTGTAGCAGACTGTCTTCTACTAGGAAACTGCCAAAATGTGGTCCTGCTCAATTGCAGACTGCAAGCTGCACTCTTGTGTTGTTTTATACATTGTCGCACTGCAGGTAGCAAAAAGAAAAAAACCTTATTGTACCTTAGGTGCTAACCTTTACTCTTGTGCTCTGACCACCATCACACTGCACAGTGCCAACTTTGAGAGCGTGGACTTGAGCGGCTGTGTGGGTGTCTCGCCAGCTGCCTTTGAAATGCTGGTATGGATTAGAGCTGTGTGTACACATTCTGTGCTGCCTCTTTGTTCCTCTCACATGGGAAGGAGCTTGCCAAACACAAAGGACTCTTATTTATTAATTGTGTTCAAAGCTGCTTTCGGGAAAAAAACTCTTCTTGAAGATGGCTACATTGAGATCAGGCCTTCTGAAAGAAATTTGGTGTAATGTATAAGAGGTGGTGTGACACAGATCGAGGGATAACTTCCTGCAGATGAGAAGGTTTTCAAGAGCTCTCAGGTCTGCAAGGATAGGTCTGTCTGACACTTTGGACCTCATGGAGCCAGAATCTGGTTTTCTATTAACTTTTGCAGGCAGATGCTGTGGGATTTGTTCATTGGGACGATTTTATTTGGGCCTTTTCCTCTTTTATCAATGCGATTAAAGGATCAGAAATAACAGGGAAGATTAAATGGTGAAGATGCCAAACCAAAGGGCTTATCCTCTTAGTGTCTGAGCTTTGACCCACGTATTTAAAAGGGAGAAGGAATGAATGAGACACTGTTACTAAGAGGAATTAGTTTGTGCCCCTGGAGACCTGTCCTGGGACTTGCTGCAAAGCAGTCAAAGCCATTCAGTCCTCCCCTCTAATGCTGTAGTTGCCAAACTCATGATAAGTTCTCTTCTCTATGAGTGTACATGTGGCTCTTACTCTACTAAATCAACTTGCTTCTAAGATTTCACAACTCCCATGTTTTGCTCTTCTGGAGGAAGGTGAGTATTCTGTTTTGTATGGGTCATGTGAAGGGAGTCATAAGGAAAGCAATGTAGTGTATGAAATGTCAGAAGGCAGAGAGTTGTATTGCAGCCCAAAACCCAGACTGAAACCTGATCTGCTGGTGACAGTGCAGGAACTGTCCAGCCAAGTCAGGGGTCCTTGTATAACCTGGGCCAGTACCTTCTGGAGAGAACCAGCAGAGCTGTTGCTCTTAGCTCTAAAGTGGTCCATAGATTGCTTTTCTTATAGATTACTTTTACTGGATGGCTGTTTGTTTTGTTTTGTTTTCAGCGATAGTCTAAAAGGTAGTCAGCCTTACTTAATATGCCCACGCGTTGAACTTGAGACTGTATGGAGCACTTGTTTAAATCCCTCTGGCATGCTTTTTGTCCTGCCACGGATTAACTGAGGCCAGGACACCTAGCCTTATTACTTTGGCTTACCATCTACTACTCTTCCAAGAGGAATAAATGTTTTCTTGGTCTTTGTTAGCACCAGATGGTGCAAAACACCATAGAGCTTGGGTATTGTTTTTATTTTGGATGGTCTGACAACAATATTTAACCACTGTAGAAATGTTCCTTCATTGCTAAAGATGTACCAGCCCAGTGAAGTATTTCTGGGTTGTCAGCTTGGAGCAGTATTCCACTTTTCCAGCCTGGGTTTCAGTGTAGGGAGTGGTTAAGTACTATTCCTGATTCTGATGGACAGCCCTATGCTGGCAAAAAGGAACAAGGCCTAAACAGTGCTCCATTGCTTTGTAGTTATGTTTGGAGTTTTGGGGGTTTTGGTGTTGGGTGTTTTTTGTTTTTGTTTTTTTTATCATTATACTTCTGATGCCTAACACTTTGTGGATTACCCTTTCAGACTGCCTCTCTGTACTGCCTTTGGCAACAGTCGTGTTTTGCTCGCTTTCAGTTCTGAAGACTTAACTCTGTTAAGTTTGAGCACTTCCTTTTGACTTAGTGCTTTAGCTTCTTTGTCCTCAAACCTTGTCTGCTCATCTAACTTCGCCTCAAAGAGACCTGTGTGAATTTTCTTCATTTGATCATATTCCATTTGAGCTCTGCATCCCCTTTTTCAGCTACCAGAGGCAAGAGTGTATTAGTCTTTACATCTTTTGCAGAGAAGAATGTTCTGTTTTGCTCATATTCTTGATTTTCCTCTGCTTTTCCCTGTGAAACATTTAGGCATGCTTATAATGAAAGAGATTGTATGTATGAAGTAGTTTGAGCGATTCCTAGGAAATAATCTGCCATTTTGTCAAAAAACCACATGTGAAGTTCTTTGGGATTCTTCTGGATAAAGTACTGTGTGCTTATTAGTTTAGGACTGTCAATGCATTATTATCCATTTGACCTGAACAACTGGGACACCTGTATGCCAAAAACGTTGAAAAACAATGGATTTTGCTACTGTATGCCTGAGGTCTCCTGCGTTTTCTTTCAATGTTGTCCTGACATTCCTTTAATGTTTTACTTTCTCCTGAATTTGTGTTGGTTTGGAGCTTGAGATTTAAGGGTTAAAGGTAACTATCCTATTGGCAGTGCTTTCCTCTTAACTACTACTCAAGCTTTCTGTATCAAAATGAAATTAAATGAGCTGCTTATCTGGACATACAAGTGGATGTCCTTTTCTCTGCCTTCTCACCAGATAATAAATTTATCCTTGGCGGCTTCTGGTAAAGTTATTATAACTTCTGCTAAATTATAGCTCTCACAATAATGCGTCTTTAACTTCTTTAGTATCAAGTGGGACAGCTGTATTCTGTGGCAGAAGCCAGTAAAAATGAAACTGGTGGAGGTGAAGGAGTGGAGGTCCTGGTGAACGAACCCTATGAAAGAGATGGAGAGCGTGGGCAGTACACACACAAGATCTACCACTTACAGAGGTATGTGAAACATTTTATTACTAGAATCAGGCAAGGTTCCTTGGGCAAGAGGAACTGGAGGAAGATGCAATAGGGTTGCCATGACTCTGTAAATCACAGACTATGTAAAGGCTGAAAGACATGGAGATACAAGAGGAGCGTAACAGTAGGTGGCACATGGTACAGCTAGAAGTGAGCATCACTGGTGCACCTGTATGCCCCTGTAAGCATGGCTGTTGTCCCAAGAAAATATGGCTCTGAGCTCTTCAAAGCAAATATGATTCTGTTACCCAGTATTTTGATACCTGAATTTGGCTAAAGAGCAAAATGCCTCCTAGACTTCAACCTGTTTTCAGCCTCCTTTTTTTTTTTTTTTTTTTCATTATGTTAAGAAGGTTTAGATTAGCCTGTCCAATTCAGCAGTCTCTGGAAATTGTCGTACTGGGGATGGGGAGAACTCCACCAATTCCACCAACGTGCATGTTTGCAAGACTGGTGTCTGCATTTCAGGTGATATTCTGCCTGTCTCAGAGTCTCTGGGCCATAGCTCTCATTACATGTAGTTCTTATCAATGTCTTTCTTCCTATTTCCAAATTCTGCAGCAAAGTGCCAACATTTGTGAGAATGTTGGCCCCTGAAGGAGCTCTGAATATACATGAAAAAGCATGGAATGCCTATCCCTACTGCAGAACTGGTGAGTGCATGAGGAAGGACTGTGGATTGCTAGCTTTTTGGTTTCTTGGGGGCAGGGAGGAGGGTATGAGAGGATAATGAAGGAGGCAACCAGTAGGGAAGCTGTTTCAGCTTACATTAGATTTCTGTCCTCGAAACCCTTTCTATGGTCAGGAAAAGCAAAATATAGTGTTGTGGAGTTAAAAGAAGTGCCTTTGTCTGATGTGCTGCTAATGAATGACAGTGGAAGAGAACAGACCAAGAAACGGATGTTAGTCCTACTAAAGGAACAAACGTGTATCACTAGTGAAATGAATGTATGAGGGATGATTTTATGTACTCAAGCACAGCATAGCATGGTGGGGAAAAAAATGGAAGATGCAAGAGGGGAACAGGGAAGATCTTCGTTGCCTCTTGCTTAGTGCAGTTTGATGGGAGCAAGTGTTACGCGATTGATGTTTGCTCAGTTGCAGGATCTGAGGTTAGTAAAGGTTGAACAGGTAATGCCACAGTTGCTTCTGGGTTGCGGGCTTGACACAGAGATCCAAATCTCATCCCATAAGCATAAAGTGAATCCATCTGTAAAGTCTGGGGTGAAGCTCTGGAAGCTGTGCAAAGTGGTGAAATAATGTCAAACTAATTTTCTACAGGAGTGTATAGTATCTTATTTACTCACTGAAGTTATTAGCCATGATGTTTAACCACTACTGTTTTTCTGGTCTTTGTTGCTGTAGGAACTGCAAATTTGACTTTGCCTCCAAACTTATGTGGTATTTTTGGCTGAGTTTTATGCTGTTTGTATCTTTGAAGGATACGTTTTCTGCTATTTGGTAGTGGTACAGTTGCTATGGAAACTGTAAACTTAAAAATTCCAACTGATCTTGAAACACAATATAGAAAAATTCAACAATTTACTTAAGAGAATTTTAAATTAAGTGTTTTAAAGAAGGAAAAAGATTTGCAGTGCGGGAGGATAACGTTACTTCAGTACATGAAATTACATCCAGCAGTCTAATGGAATGGATATTTCAAACACAAAATTCAGATATTGTTATCATCAACTGCAGAATAAGTTTTTAATGTGTCACATAATTCAAGATGCTGAAACAAAGTTATTTACAACCTATCTTTCTCATTTTTATGCAGTTTCCTTGCTGCGGATTAGTTAAATTAGCTTGTAAACATCTAGTTTATTTCCATGTTAAGTACACTGAACTGGTTTAAATGCAGACAGTTCGTTCATTAATTCTTTAAATTGTGGAAACAGATCTGATTAAATTGACTCCAGTAGGTTTTGTTAGACATAATGCCTAGCTGTATCCTCCCCCTTTTCTTCTCCACCGATTTCTGAAACAAAGGTATGGAATGAGCTTGTTTTGTCACTCTTAGCTGCTTATCCTTCAGTTACACACTGCTAAAATTCTACTTAAGTGGAAAAAATGTGATCCTAAAATCAAGTACAAGACTTTGCAACACAGAAAGAAAGAAATTCCAGATTTTTGGTATGCTAGAAATGATAACAAAAAAAAATCCTCAACTGTAATAAACACCAATATAATATGAGATTGAAAGTGCTTTGTTGTGGGGGTTGGAGCAGAAGGCAGTTTGTATGCGGAGGCTGACAAATCTGTTTAAAGAATCTGCCAGCCTGATGTGAGTCAAGAAAAGCTCAGAAAAGTCGCTGAAACCTTCACTTGCTAGTACTGGGGAGGAGGGAGGAACCCATGTATGTGCTGTAGGCTGCCTTGTGCATTATCATTTTATTTTGGGACACGCCCAGGCTTTTTGGTTGTACGTGAAAAAATTTGCATGGCCTCACGTGAATCTTTGTGCAACATAAAATGCCATGCTGGCTTTGAGCCCTCTCACTAGAGTTTGAAACTTAAGAGCCAAGGACAGTGTAAGAACTAAACCTGGTTTCACTGTGTAGGAGTCGGTGATACTTCTGCCTGTGCCCTCCTGTACCAAGGTGATATTAGCATGCTGCTCTCTGGACCACTGCTTATTTGTGTATCAGCTGTCACATACAGCCTTTTAAGTTTGAATAAAGCAGTACTTTTAGTTAATTGTGCATCATGGTATTTTTTTTTAATTACGTGAGATTATCCTTCTTACATTTCTCGATATCTCCTCTGAGAAGCTCAATTATTACTTTAATATGCATATTATATACCATTATCAAAGAAGCAGTGCAAGTTGAGGGCATTTTAATGCCTAGCTTATAACTTCCTGCAATTTTGCACACTTGTTTGTGCTGTAATATGTTGTTTTAATGTACTTCGAATGGAAGCCTTGCTTTGCTCCTTTGAGAGTATGAACTGTAAATGAGATTGTCATTGTACGTATTTACAACTTCTACAGTAAAAATGAAGTGTGGATTGCCTAATAGTTGTAACTGTGGGCTGGTGCCAAGGACAACAGTGTTCTTGATTTTTTTCTGCAGTCTGACTTAAGTATTAATGCTGCTTAAATGTTTTTAGAAAAGCAGTTTGTGTGTTCCACTCTTCTGAGCGTCAGCATGAATGCCTGTGGCCAAATGTCAAGAAATTGAGAAGTTATAACTGCAGCTGAAATGTGTAGGAGTTGCTACTGTAATGCCTCAAGTGCAGGCCATAATTTGTAGCAAGCTGAGCATCTAAGTTTTAATGGACATTTCTAAAGAGATTAATTTGTTTGCTTTACAAATGAGGAGTCTTCCCCACAGAGAAGAAATTAGGAAGGTAAAGAAACTTGTTTTAAGGCAGCTGCATAGTCATGGTGCATACTCATGGAAAAGCAGTTTGTCGTGGGAAGGCTCTGGATTATAATTACTGCTGGTTTTGTGTCCACTATTTTGTGTGAACTAGCAGGAAAAAACTCCTTGCAGAAATAATGAAATGTTCTTTGAGATGAAAGTCAGCCTTTTAAAAATTAGCCTCAGCTCTGCTTGCTTGTTCTCTCCCTCCTCCACCCCAACATGTCAGTCTAAATAATTAGTCTTCTGTAAATTACTGTAAAAAGCAATTTTCAAATTGTTCAGGGTTTAGAGCGGTCCAAGGCCCAGCAGTAGGCAATTGAGCTAGCTGGATGTGCATGTTAGATGATAAGAGATGGTACTGTCTACAGTGTGTTGGGTTGGAAACTCAATGAATTGTAATAGTACCTTTAAAACAAAATTGCCTCTTAGTGAAGCCCTAATGTTAAACTTCAGAACAAACCAGCAAAGTTCAACTCTAGCTTCAGGCATCCTTATGCTTAGAGTAGAATTGCTAACATACTCTGATGGCTCAGGTAGAACAGATGCTGACTGTTACAGGATCTTTAATTGCTTTTCTGTGTTGAATAATTGAGCCTTACTATCCAGGGAGTTTAGTTACCATGAGCAGTAGAGATGCAGAGGGTCTGGTTACTGCATGCAGGAGCGATGAGGTCTGCACTGGCCTGAAATGCAGCATGTGTTTGCTTCAGAACTACAGAGAGGTTTCTTATCTGCAAGCTGAGAAAGGATTGGTAAAATGCCATCAGCTGAACATACTTATTCCATCTTCTCATCCAGCTGGCTGCAGTCCAGAGAGCAGAAGTGGCAGTATATAATTAATTGCTGCTCCTCTGGGTTTCTCTAAGTCTGAGAATTTCCAGAGGAGAAGGAGGTGAAGTTAGCTGGTTTTTATCGACTTCTAGGGTTTTTTCCTCAGTAGTATCAGCAGCCCCCTGGGAAGCTGAAGTTGTCCCTATTTTGCTAATAGTGGGAGGAGGGTGATGGTTGCTGTACATTCTCTTTTCGCTAAAGTACTGTATCTCTTTCTTTTCATGTGTTGATTTCTTGGACCAGTTATTACAGTAAGTATTGTTTTTATTGATGATCTATGGAAGCATGCATAATGTCTGAAATGAAGCATTCTGGGTATAAGAAGCTCTTTAGCCTGGGCTAAAGGCACTTTAGCTTTTGTCATTGTAAGATCATGTAGATTAAACCCCTTACCAACAGTGCCATATCCGCAAACACTTTGTAACTAGGGACAGAGGTTCTTTCTTTACTGCAGCAATACTGAGCTTTAGAAATGGGAATGTACCATGGCTTAGATAAACTGATTAAAAGAAAGTTAGCTCATGCCATTATGTCCATTTGAGTAATCTGTCTTCTGAATTTGATATTTCCTTTTTACATGCTCAGTGTTTCACTGGCTTGTGCTTTTGTTTCTACTCCCTTGAGGGAGGATAAGGGTTACCTTTGAAAGTCCTTTTCTACTCACAATAATAATGAGAAATGGAAAGTTTTTCGCTTATTTGGCAGAACTGTACTTCTTGTCTCTTCCCTTTCCAGTGTCCAAAGCCCTCAACACATCAGTTTAATATAGTTGTTCTTTTGAAGAATTGCATACAAATATGTACTCTGTACTAGAACAATAATCTCTTTGAAAAGACAGTTTCTACCTAGTTAACTTATGTTACCCCTTCTAAACTCATGGCAGATATTGTCCTTTAAAGAAAAAGCTATTTATAAACTCCAGATGTCTCACTAAAACAACGAAACTTACATTTTTTTAGTGAACAACTTGTGGTGTATTTGATCTTGCGTATTTAGTGATCAAACAATTTTGCTAAAAGCAATGATGTGTTTACAGATAATTCTGAAGTTCCCTAAGTCAAACCCCAATCCAAGTTACAATACTTTGAGTTCACTTTCCTAATGCTTATCTAGCTAATAAGATGACAAGTTATATATCCAAAGAATAACAAGAAGCTTTATTTTGATGACAGAATGAGTATATGAAGGATGACTTCCTGATCAAAATTGAAACCTGGCATAAATCAGATCTTGGAACACAAGAGAATGTAAGTACTTGTGTCATATATTTTATTCATCTCTTTAATGTCACAATGCTGCTTTCCATGCTAGATTAGAGGATTGCTTTGTGGAATTGTCTCTATTTGCTGTGTTCCTGGATTTGAAATGCTTATTGCACTAGCAAGGCAGAGACTCCCTCCTGTTGGCTTCTCATATATGCTGAATAAAATTGTCCCTCAAACACTTGTTCTGTTTGAGCACCTTTGTTTCTTTAGAAGATCACGTCTTCTGTGTTTACCATTGTGTCCTCTCTGTACGTGGAAGGGAAATGCTGGGTGTCTGCATCTCCCTCTGTTTTTTTACGATCTTAGAGTGGGAGTGTTCTGTAGCTGAATCAGTTACATTAGTCTTGTACTTTCACTGCAGGTTCATAAACTGGAGCCAGATGTATGGAAGAATGTAGAAGCTATTTATATAGACATTGCTGATCGGAGTCAAGTACTTCCCAAGGTATGGTAGGTGGGTAAGAGCTCCCTAGTGTGGGAGGCCTTGTGCTAAAAGAGGTATAATGTACAAACTGTGTTCCCAGGGATGGTCACAGGTAACGGGACAAATGAGAGGATGGGAAGAGGAGGAAAGGCATTCCTTAAAAGTGTTTAAGCAAGCTAGAAGAAGAGCTCTTTTAAAAGCTATGTCAATACTGTCTGTAAAATGCCTTGCTTAGACATACAGTGCACGTAATGGCGTATATACGTAGTTCTACAGCACTGCAGCTGATTATAATGCTTGAATAGCAGGAAATGGCACTGCTCTTTCCATACAGGATCTTTTTTAAACTGCCTCCTTTTTGAAACTGACCCATGGCTTCACAGGTGTATCTTGAAATCATGTAGCTAATACTTTTTTCTAAGAATTGCTGCAGTTACTGTAAGAAACTGAGGGATGTTTCTTACTGCACTGGAAAAAACCCCAACTATATGAAAATGGAATGTTCAGTTTCCCCACTTAGTAATTCTTATACCATTCAAATACAGCTAATTTACCTGTTCTCAAACTTGGCCTTGGGTATTAAACCAAAACTAGTACTTATTTTAGCTTTTCTTTTCAATAAAGATGAATTAGCAGAACATAAGTAGCATCTGATTCTGATGGGTTAGGCAGGTACTAAGCTGTATCTTCAAATACAAACTATGCTGAGTTAAATGCTGTCAGAGAGCAAGGAGAATTCACCTGGAGCAGGGGACTCCCGAAGAAGCTGCTACCAATGGATCACTTCGGGCACTAAACTGATGATGATTTGAGTTTGTTTTTATTTTAATTGAATTGGGGGTAGGAGTAGAGTACACACCCCAGTCTTAATGCAAGATGCAGGAGGGGAATGCTGCAAATTATTTCCTGTGCAATAGGGGGCATAACTGGTGCCTCTTTCTTTTTGTTGGTACTGTGAGTTTGACCGTACTTGTCTCCTCTAGTGTGGAATATGTGAGCATCATACTGATACTGTGCTGGGTAAAATACTAGATACCACAGCTCCAGAAAGCATAGCTATTTTCTACAGCAGCAGTGTTTAGCTCCCAGAGAATGAGTGGTTACAGGAAACCTGTCCTGAGGGTTTACGGATCTTCTGATAGTCTTACCCCAAAGGAGTCCTTACAAAGGTCATACCAGTTTGTTACCACTTCTTCATATAGGTCTAGGACACAGCACAGGGGGGAGAAATATGTTTCCTTGAAGAGTGCCTGACCTAATGTTGAAGTCTGAAACGAGTAGCTCTTAAGAAGGCAGTTAGAGGTTAGTCTTTGCCCACCAGAAAAATAAATCCTTTGTGACAGTGAACAGCTGGGTAACAGTAGGATAATTTGTGTTTAATCTTGTGTGTCTGTCCAATAGGATTACAAGGCAGAAGAAGATCCAGCAAAATTTAAATCTGTCAAGACTGGACGTGGACCTCTGGGTCCCAACTGGAAGGCAAGTATTGCATGAGTTCAGGAACTGTATCAGCTTGCATGACTGAAGTATAGATACTGGAGCTTGGAGCCAAAGGTACATATGTAAAACATTGGATTCACTTCTGTAGAAGGAAATGCAGAACTCAACTGGTGATCTGCTCTGAAGTTAAAGGAAATGGAAGAGTTTGGTACAAATGGATAGAATGAATTCCAAGAAATTGCCAGAGCTGTCTGGTGTTCAGCCCAAGGGTTCACCCAAGAGAATTCAAGGATGAAATAGCTGAGTTATGAGCTGCAGTGTTTAACCTTTCACTTAAATCCTTGGAATCTGAAGGCTCTAGAAGTACAAATATGATACCAGTCTTTAAAAGGAACCGTGAATGGGATCTGGGATTGCAAGTCTGATCTCTAGCATGCAAACTTAGTAGAAGCTGAGGCTGATATGATTCGTTTGGGAAGAGTGGATATGGCTCCTGTAAAAGGAAGTAGGAAGGTCCACCTTACAAACCTTGTGGAGTTTTCTTTAAGGCTGGATAATTATGTGGATGACTCAGATGATATAATCTATTTCCAAAATGTATTACATAGGGACTTTGTCAAAAGACTTTTAAGGAAACTAAGTATCCATGGCATAACAGTGAAGATACTGAAAGATGTAAATTTAATGGAATTTAAAATGGAGAATAGAGGAGAGGAAGGAATGATCCATTCTCAAAATGGAAGGATGGCCACCTGTGAAGGAAACTAGGGTCTACTTTCATCATGTTCTTGAAAGGGAGTGAGCAAAGATGTGACAAAACTTGGGGATAAAAGATAGGCAAGCTGTAAGGATACACGATGATTGTGAGGAATTGTGGAAAGACTTTAGAGTTATGACTGAAGGAGCTGCTTTCCTGGAGATGTTTGACCTGAGTCCTGATGTGAATATCTCTGTGTCTTTGCAGAAGGAGCTGGGGAAACAGACAGATTGTCCATACATGTGTGCTTACAAACTGGTGACAGTCAAGTTCAAGTGGTGGGGTCTGCAAAATAAAGTTGAGAACTTTATACAGAAGGTAAGTGATCTCTTTGATGGGGAGAGATGTGGAAATGAGGCATGTTTCATCTCCCATCTGCTTTAGCACCTCACCTTCTTCTAATAGTGTATCCTGCCTGGAGATACTAACTTGAAACCCAGTCATGTCACCTTAGGCAATACAGTCAAGGTCTCTGCTTGATATACTGCAATCAGTTAAAGCTGGATTCAGTTTGCTGCTAATCCAAGGGCAGGGCGGGCTGTTTGTTCTGTGAATTGGCTCTTGAACTGTTTTCACTTTAATGTGCGAAGGTAAACTGGCTGTTCTGTGTTGTTTAGTAGATCAGCCTGAGAATCGCAGTCATTTGGTAGTTAATTTGTGAATGATGAGATGATGCATGTATACTAGGGTTATTTTGGTCAGGGGCAAGACGTGTTTGTGCGAGATAGCTAAACTTTAGTTATCTGATCCTAATCAGCTGAGGATCT
This sequence comes from Burhinus oedicnemus, assembly GCA_008921705.1. Classification (NCBI taxonomy): domain Eukaryota; kingdom Metazoa; phylum Chordata; class Aves; order Charadriiformes; family Burhinidae; genus Burhinus; species Burhinus oedicnemus. Next base: position 644,064 of record VFFE01007832.1, read on the forward strand.
TTCTGGCAAGTCCTAGAGCTCCAGTCATGTTTTCCTCTCCTAGACTGCCGCTTGAAAAACCCGTGTTAAAAAATAAGCAGATGGTGGGGAAACTTCATTAACTTAAAACATGAGTAACTGTATCCTGAAAAGAGCTTTTTCTGTGGCAGAGTTCATAACCCATGAACTGCAGCAGGATGCTAGACCTGGGAATCAGTACGTGCAATTTTCCAGGCAATGCTATGTTCATAAAATGCCTATGACTTCAGATCATGGAGACTTCTCAGTGGTTAATATTGATAAAACTACAGTGCTGCTTCTGCAAAAGCAATTCTCTGGTGATATAATCTAAAGCGAACTCTAAGGTGGAATGACCATGCTGCTGCAGGATTTCAAATACCTGTAACAAAAGCCCTGAACAAAGCAGTGTCTTGAATCCCCTTCTCTTTATGAGTGTCTCTTCAGCAACACGTTTGCATCAAAGTAGTCAAGCTGCTTTTGATGGGAACAAGTTATCAGATGTGAAACCATAATTGGTAATTTCTTTAATGAGAAATTTCCAAGAGGCATTGTATACCCCTGTCTAATATAATGATTTTTGTCTAGCTTCTCTCTTATAAAATGGAAATAAATTGCTCCTAACTTGAAGTAGCTTGTGCACATTAGTTACCTCTGCTAAAAGGTTTTCAGCTGTGGAAAACAAGTTTAGGCTTTTTTTAGGTCACTGCAAAAGAAAAAAGCAAGATAGGTGCATGTGAACCCTTTACACTTGCTAACCTCTGTTTTTTAGCAAGTCAAGGATTATTTTAAAAATAATTCTATTCTATTTTTCCTTTTTTCTGCACCTTCAGGCCAACTATTGTGCTCTAAGTAAACCCAACCCGGACTACTTTATTCAGTCAGAACAATACTGTCAAATCAAAGGAAATTACTAAAGCATTCACTAATTCTTTCAATGCACTGTGCAAACTCCTGTCTAGGGTTTAAAAAAAATGCATTTCTCCAGGGATTCAAGGTTCCTAGATATTCTGTTAAAAGAATAAAAATTAGCTAGCTCCAGTTTCCAATTGTGGCAGCTATATAGAAAGGTGGGTGAGGGAGCTGATTCTTCAGTGTACACATTGCTGAAAATTGTTATGATCTGGTTAGATCCATATTAATTGTCCTATGAGTAAGCTCGCTTGTATGTTTTATTCCTCCTCCTTTTGCAGCAAGAAAAGCGTCTCTTCACAAACTTCCATCGGCAGCTCTTTTGCTGGCTTGATAAGTGGGTTGATCTGACTATGGAGGACATTCGTAGGATGGAGGAGGAGACCAAGAGACAGCTGGATGAGGTCAGTGGAAAAGCAGGGCAGGTGTGGGTTGTGTGAGAAACTGTTTCTATCCAGTACAGTAGAGAGAGGAAAGACTGCTGCATTGTCGTAGCATAGTGTGTATTGTCCACCTGCTATTTAGGTTACGCTGCTTGTGGTTGGAATGATTGGCTATGACTCCGTTGTGCTGGCATCCCCTTCTAATCGTTATGGACTCCTCCTTCTGTTTGTTGTTGAGCCAATAAATGTATTGAGGGTATGAGTGGCAGTGATTCATTTACCGCTTTAATATCTTCTATTAGCTTTTACGCAAGGCTGAATGGTCATTTTTGTCCTCATTAGTTTCCAAAGCACAGTTCAGTAAAAGAATTTTTAGCTCTAAGTATTATAAGCAGGTAGTGGGGGTATGTAACAGGGTTCTTACTATGAGAAATGCGAATTTGGTAATAATGAGTGCATTGTTCCACGATTTGTGTCCTGCACTGCACCCTTCTCTTCCTCCATGTCTCAGGATATTTCATTATAGTTTCATGTACACTCCCTTTGGATAATGGTTCCAGATCCCTAGCAGACCTGTAGCTTAACCAAAAGTGGTGGCTGCATGTGCATATTCACAAAAACTGATTTGGGACGCTCAGATATCATCAGTCTTACATAAAGAAGGTAGCTAATGTGTTCCATACCAGTAAATTTTGAGATAACATCATGTGAGAATCAGTACTTCAGTAGTGTTTTCTCTTTCAGATGAGAGAAAAAGATCCAGTGAAAGGAATGACGGCTGCAGATGACTAACATGACTTCATCCTTGTGCACTGTAGGTATCAAGAAAGTTTGACAAAACTCTGTATTGCTCTATTTAGGAAAAAAAATACATTTGGGTAAGAAAGAGTCCTGTTCATAGCATCTGGCAGGCAAATCTGTGGTATTGTTTTTATAATGAACCTCTTTCACTGACAGATTGACAAGTGAGCTTCCTGTCTTGTTTCAAAACTATCCTAAAGAAATATCTGAGTGGAAAGCGTAAGAAAAATGTGCTAGAATATTTTGTAGACTTTACTGCTATTCTTATTTCTGTAATGCATGTGTTACTTTCCATGACTCACAGAGAAACTTTTGTCAGTCCCAAAAGAATAAGTTGGACCTGCAAATACTTAGAAGACATTTGGAAATTGAAAATTCCTTGCAAGTATGCTTGGAATTTATTTCTCGCATTGTTTGTTAACAGTATTTACTCATGGGCCAAGGCCTGGAGCAACACTTGCACGTTGCAAAAGTAGCAGCAATGACAATTGTAAAGCTTTTGACTTGTTTTGATCTTACTTCATTACGACTATGCTAACTTGGCAGGACTATCATACTGGAGAACATATATGCATTTGCCTTTGTTGGCCAAATCCCTAGGCTGTATTCTAGGCAGCATGCTGGATGGTAACGTGTAAGCAGTGCTGAGAATGTTGAACCTTATTCTGTTGTGTAATCAGTTTGGGGTTTGGTTTTGGTAGATTTTTCTTGGACACTGTACAAAGATGTGGTATAGTATTAGGGAAGTAAAAAGGTGAGGAGAAAGAAGAAGATTGTCTATTTATGTAGAGAAGTCCAAGTTATTGGCCACAACTTTTCTAGGGCACTAAAATGCCACCCTAGCTATCCTTGGAAAGAATGGGGTTGGGCAGAACCACAGCCTGTTCAAAGACTGACTGTTTACCTCTGATTGTCCTCTGTTATCTGCTGCTTGTTTGGTGGTAAGTGGGGAACACAAGGTGAAGGGAGTCTCTGAAGGGGGTGTCTTCTGATAGATATATTTTCATTTTTAATGCAACTTAAACCTTTTTAGTTTCCTCTTCATTCACATTTACGCTGGTTCTTAGAGAACTGAGTTGGTGGTCTTCTCAATTGCATTGCAGCCTCTCTTTGTAGATTGTTTAAATTGCAATTTCTGTTTGTCATTTTTTGGCTATGTTGGAAATTCTGCTCTGGATTAGTGCTGAAATGTAATGATGTAGTGGTGTATTGCCATTGTCTGCACTGGTGAGAGTGTATCTCACATTTGCTTTCCGAAGGTCCAGTCCGACACTTCTTTTGGCACACTGCTTTCCAAAATGGTTCTAAAATGTTTTCCTGCTGTCTTTTTATTTTAGTTTGCAAGACAGTCATCAGGAAGGCCCGGGGAATCCACACTCTTGACTGATGGACCATCTCTGGATCAAGCCTTTCTATATCCAATCGGCAGGCGATTTTAAATCTCCCATAGCTAATTCTAGATGCCCCTTAATATTGTGAGCAAATAAACCGTCTGGTACTAAGCACTCCAATGTTAGCACGTATATGAAGGAGGTAGCTCCTTGGAGACGTGTGACTTAGAGATCGCTGTATTTACGACTCCTCCCTCCTTTTTTTTCATTGTGTTCAGACCAATTTCCACGTGGCTCTGTTTGATTTCCAAGTGACATTCTTAGCTAAAATAGTCTTGTGATGTGGTGACTTAGATTTTTTTCTTTTCTTTTTTTTTTTTTCTCCAAGTGGGATAAACTGCCACCTTTGTTCCTGCCCAGCCCTTCACCATTCTTTGAATGTCTATTTGGAGAGGGAAACTGTCAGTATTTTAGAGTGCAAAACTATTCTACAAAATGCTATGCTCTTGATCCTTGCTCCCAGGGTAAGAAATTTAATGGCATGTAACCTGAATACATAATCAGGAGTAGCCAGGTATAGTTCTTGGTCTGCGATGAATCGTGATACGTGGCTTCTGCACGGCATTACTTTGTTCTGTCTTAGCATACGTGAATTAAAGACTGCACAGAAGCTGCATTCAGCGGCCCCATGCTATGGCCTTCAGCACATAACTGTTGAGTTTCAATTCAGTGGTACATGGTCCTGTTGGCCCATGTAGCTATGCTGTCCTCCAGCTGTGTGTGTCAGTCTTACAAAATCATTGTGAAAAGTTGCTTGACATATGTTGCAACTTCCTGGTTATTTACTAAGACTTCCCATAACTTACAAAGCTAAAATTATTTTGACTAATAATAATGTGATTCTCCCTGGACAAATTGGAATGTAGCAAAAGCTGGTGTACAAGTAAAGTCTTGGTATCTGATTACATCCAGGTGCCTGGGTCAGTGGTTCTGCTCAGCAATAATATTCTTCCCATTGCAAGACTGACTAAAATATCTTCTTTCATGCTATAAAAAAGCCCCTTATAAAGACCTGCAGTTGTTTTCTAGGATATCTGGCAGTTATTATAAATCACAAAGGATACTGTTAAATAATGTAAAGAGCTCTGGTTATTTAATGAACTCAAATATTTACTGTAACTATCCTTATGTTGATATCAGCTTTAGACAATCAAATAAGCAGAACAGAATCAAAGAAATGTTGCTTTATTAAATACTTATGAGAAAAAACCCGATTTTTTTGCTTATGCCTAAGGCCTAATGTTTGATTTTATTTTTTTTCTTTTTTTTCTAGTAGTAATCATTTCATTTTCCACTTCTGTATTTGGCGGCACTAACATGAAATACTGAATGCCAGACACAGTTGTGGGTGTATCGCCACTTTTGAGGAGTCTTCGTGGCATTCTGTAATACATCCGACTCCTTCAGCCCTCCACATTCCTGCAAACGGGAGATCCTGAAATGATCCCGTGCTGTGCTGAAAAAGTACTTGCTGGGGATCTGAACTGTTTTTGGTGCAAGGGAAGATGAGGCATGCTCTGGAGGGAGAGGATGGCGTTTGGTTTCTGGGGAGGGGGCAGTTTATCCCTTTATTTTTAGTTTGTTATTTTGCCTTACTCATGTCTAAGTGCAATAAGCTCTGAATTGTACCAGTAACTCTGGCAGGCTCTTCTCAGCGACCTCAGATGGTTTTGCGGGGTGGGGGTGGGGTTTGAGGGATTTTTAGCAATCTCACCAGGCAGAAGTAAAACAAATTTATTGTAAAATAGGTGAAGAAACTAAATTTTAATCTGTGAGGCTATTTGGGACCAGGATGTTTCATGGCATCTTCTATAGCTGTTCAAGTATTATAGGAGTGTAGGGCCCCACTTCTAGTTCGTTCAGTTTAAAGTATTTTTAACTGAGAATTTATGCACTGACTTTGTTTGTATTTGTCAGTTATGTTTTGAGGGATTCTTACACTTGAGGACAACCTGAGAATACACATAGCACACTTGTTCTTTCAATTTGTGTTATCCAAGAGGCTTTCTGTCCGATGACACTAATCGCTATGGAAGCAGATTGTAACATTCCACCGTGCAAACCTTTTTTTTTTTTTTTTATCCTCTGATTTCAGAGTAAGAGCTTTTACACAAAGCTTTCCTGATTAGTGGAAAAACTTGGGGGGAGGGAGGGGAACAATAATGCAGGAACTCCAGCCTGAATACTTCCCCCCTCCCTGCCCCTTGCTTTTTTTTTTCCTTCCAATTTAATCCACAGTGAAAGCATCCCTCAGCCTTGAGGTAGACAAATCCTACAACGACCGTTCGGTCTTGATGCTTGGCTCCTGTTAGTGAGTGTAGCGAAGATCCGGCAGCATTACCCGGCTGTATTTCGGTTTTGGTAAGAGCCCCTCGGCCTGCTGGCTCCTGACGGGGCAATGGCTGGGCTGTGACTGTTGGGGGGTGATGATCGTGCCCTGGCCCTCTCCCCCCTACCCATGTTGGGTGGGTTTGGGGGACGATGGTCACGCCTTGACCCTCTCCCCGCCCCCCACGTTGGGTGGATTTGGAGGATGATGGTCGTGCCCCAGCCCTCTCCCCACCGCACTGGGTGGGTTTGGGGGACGATGGTCACGCCTCGACCCTCTCCCCGCCCCCCACGTTGGGTGGGTTTGGGGGATGACGGTTATGCCTCAGCCTTCTCCCCCCACCCATGTTAGGTGGGTTTGGGGGATGACGGTTATGCCTCGGCCCTCTTCCCCAACCCGCGTTGGGTGGGTTTGGGGATGATGGTCGCACCTCGGCCCCCTCCCCCCACCCGCATTGGGTGGGTTTGGGGGGTCCGAGGCTGGGACCTGGCCTCAGGCCGGTTTGCCGGGGGGCTTGTCCCCCTCCCCACACCGCACCTCTCTGGGTTCATCCCCGCTGGGCCTCCCCACCACGTTCTGATGGGTTCATCGTGCTCTTTCCTTTGGCGACACACACTTTGTAGAATGGGTTAGATTATCTCGTTGTTTCTTTAAATGTGAGTTTGTGCCTTTTTTGTCTCCTAATCTTCCAATACCGGCATATTGGAAACGAAATCTAATAAAATACTAGACAGAGCTTCACGCCTCCGCCTCCTTTGTTGTGGGTGCTGGGGGGGGTGGTGGTGTGGTTTGGTGTGTGCAATGGCCGCCTGCGCGCGCCGCCGCGGTCTTCCCGCCCGCCAGGGGGCGCCCCCGCGCGCCGCCGTCCTTCCGCAGCCCCTCGTCCCGCCACCCCCTCCCGCCCCCGTCACGCGGGCCAATGGGCGCGAGGCGCTGCCGGGAGCGGGCGCGTCGCCGCTGAGGCGAGGGAGGAGGAGGCCCTGGGCCGGGGCAGGCCAGGCCGTCCCGTCCCCTCCCCTCCCCTCTCCTCTGCTGTCCCCTCCGCCGTCCCTGACTGGAACCCCGGTGGCGGCGGTGGGGAGATGGAGCCTGCGGGGCCGGCGGAGCGTGGTGCCGTCAGGGAGCTGAGGTGAGCGGTCGGGGGCAGCTCGGGGTTGAGGCGCAGGTCGGAGGGGCGGTGTTTCCGAGTATGGGAGAAAAGTAGCTAAGTCGTTGCGTAATGAGCTGAGAATTAGCGAAACTTGTGTTTCTGCTTATTAACAGGGAGTTATACTAATTGGCGATGTTATGTAGTCATATGGAATAGAGCAGAAAAGCTGATTTTCTGATTTGAAAGCGTCAGTGCTGCAGGCGTTTCAGGGCGGCTTATCGAGTATTGTTTGGGTCCTTAGGACTTTTCCAGAGACCTACTTAGGTTTATTGAGGGCAAGATCTACTGCGCTTGCTATTAATGTGTCTAGTGCCTCAAATTCCCTACTTGTCATGAGAAGGAAGGAGCTTGAATAAATCTGGCTTCTGCTTTTATGGTGTTTTTACATTGTGTCTTCACGTTGTGTCTTCTGTGGCCATAAGTTGTGATGTCTCTCGCTGTGGGCTTGGTTCCCTAGAGAAATCTACTTAAAGGGGGGTTGAGTGGATGTCTGTAACGGGAAAATTAAAAAGGAAAACAACAACGAACACTAATATTTGCTTGAAGATCTTAAAAGTCATCTCAACGCAGTATTATGAAAACTACAACCCTAAAAAATTCTCTGCTATTGAATCATTTCAGGAATTAGTGACACTAAATGCTGTGTTCAGTAGTTTGCTTGTATTTAGGAATGCGTTAGTGGAAAGCTTGTGACTGTACTCTGCTGGTACTGAAAGCTTTCAGAATAGTTTGAGCAGTATCTTCCTCCCTTTGGTGAAGGTTATCTTTGTGGCATCAGATGAAAATGAGTATCGGTCTGGTCTCCCCTCCTCACTGTGGGCAGTGCTTTTACAGCCTTGTGAAGTAGTCAGGAGCATCAGTAGACCTTTGGGACTGCATAATGCTGTAGGTTATTTGCTTTGCAGATGCATATACATTCCTCACTATGAAATTTTTCCTGCAGACACAGTTGTAACCTACGTTGATACTGAATTGTTAAGCATGTTCTTGACATTTTTACATTTATTTTTTCTTTTGGTATAAACTCTAGCACTGCAGTCTTTCCTGTGTTCTTATCGGTAGTGTGGGTACTGGACACTTTGAGGAATTTAATTTCTGTCAGTAATGACTGATGACTTGAATATTATCTCAGTTTTGTTTAATCAGATAATTGTCTTATGAAAGTAGTAACTGGAGAGAGCTTACAAGTGGGCCATCTCTGATGGCAGAATTAGATCTGCAGCATACATACCTCCACCCCCCCCCCCGAGATATGTTCTAGAGTAGCCTTTGACTGAGTTCAGTGCAGTCTTACAAAGATAAACTATTGGTGAGAGAAATTATGGATCACTGAATTAGTCTGGTATGCAAGGTCACTTTCTAGCTCTTACACATACATTGTGTGTCACCTTGAGCAGGCAGTTGATTGGGGGATAAAAAAATGGCCCTAATAATGGATGTATTGGTGGGATTCACTATTTAACTATCAGTGTTTATATGGTCCTTATAGGACCCTAAGATAGATGAAAAATTAACAGCTTATTATTTTTTTAAGTCTGTCTGATGTGTAACAAGACTAACAGTAAAGTGAACCCCTTTTTAGAAACTCTGATACTCTTATAAAACAGGTCCTGTGGCATGTGAATGTTTCTGACAGTGCTTGAGAGGAGCAGTAGATTTGCTTAATTTTGGTCAGAACTGTATATTTGTATGTTTGAGAGCTGGAGATTATGTTTCTATTAGCCTACAGATGGAGGCACATGATTGATTCAAATCAACAATAAATTCTTTTAAATCTTGAGCTTATAGAATTAACCACATTAAATCTATTATGAAGAAACAATTCGCTGTGTGAGGTAGAATGTGATTGCAGCTTTTGTAACAGCCCCTTCAGTGCGGTGCTACAGTTTTTTTCAGTGTTGCTGCATCTACGTTTATCCTTTTGTGTTAGAAGCAATGCTGACTTTCACATGAGTGAAAACTTGATCTGGAAGACCCATAGCCATCTGTTTCTTTTATACTTAGGATTTTAATGGGCTAGTCCTTCAGAGTTATTCTTTTCTTTTGAGCAAATGGCGTCCTTCAGTAGCGAAGATGCATTTCAAGATTCAACAACCCTCTCCCTAAATGATTTAGAAAGCCTGCATAACTTCCGCAGCCGTTCTGCAAGTTTCAGCAGCACAGGGTCCAGTGGCCGCTTGCAGCTCCGTCAACGAGTAGCCCAGCTTATGGCTTGTGTAGAAGACATCAGCTCGGATGATGAAATTCACGAAGAAGTGTCTCGCACTCTAGATGAAGCTTTCCTTATCTGGGGGAAAAAGATTAAGGATAAGTGGCAAGAATTAAGGTTTTGTTCCCTCTAGTTGCTTGGTTTTGTGTTGTTGGTTTTGGGGTTTTTTTTTAATGCTAGCTAATAAATAGAAAAGTGACAGAAAAATCTTTGTTTTCTGTAGACAGAAATTCTGTGGGGAAATTAAACCCTCTTAGGGTTGGTTACCTGTTTGCATTTCAATTTTATCATTGGTTTTGTGTGATTTTTGTTTGTTTGTAGACTACACTTAGTTACCTGGAATGTGGGCACAGCTTCTCCACCTCCTGATGTCACTAGTTTACTTCAGCTCAATTCACTGGGCCCAACTATGGATATGTATGTTATAGGGTAAGTATATGTTAGAGAACTTGCTCTGTAAGTTTATTGCAAAACTGCTAAGTCTCAACAGCTTACTGTCTGTTAAGGGAGGACAGTGCAATGTGAATCACTGCCTAGGATGTGGTTTAACATTATTGCTAACAGAAGGTTGACGAGAGGTAGTGTCTTAGAACAGAGATAATTTATAGCAAGAGAACCTTCTCTCCTTTCTGCTGTGGTTTTGTGGCAAAATACAGAATATCTTTTTTCTAAACACAAAAAATTTTTGGCTGCTGTTTCCTTTGTTGGCACGTAGAGACATATTCATTTTGATATTAAAGTTATCCAAAATTCATCATGTTTTAAAGAAATTAGTGCAAGCTTATTAGGCACAATCTGCCATCCTGTTTTCCAAATTTTCTTGAAATTTTAAAGACCTGATAGTCAGGTTATTTGCCATAACATATCTTGGGTCTAGCATTGTCTTAAACTCCGTCTTCAGGTATGTAAGCTCCTTTAACTTTGCTTTTCTCGGTGTTAGATATGTTAGACCTGTGGATGGGTTAAACTGCTTGTAAATGAGAAACCGAACAGCAAGAAATGTCTGACTTGCACTGAGAAAGGTCTGTTAGGATGTCATGGTCTGTGTTCTGAAAAGGTTATATGAATTCTGTCAAAACCAGGTGATACAGTGTGAGTAATCTTGATGTATTCAGCTTACAGGAGGTGAACTCAAGAATCACAAATTTTCTGTCTGACTTGGCGTTCGATGATCCATGGAGCATTTTTTTCATGACTGTATTGTCTCCATTGGGATATATCAAGGTAATTGTTTACATCTCTTAAGCATCACAGCAGTGAAGAAAAATGTCTTCCCCAGCTCCATTCAGATTTTTTCTTCCCTCAAACTCTCCATAAAAGATAAGTTGATGGTGTTTCTTGCAGGTGTCAGCCACTTCCATAGGTACACGTATGTTAGAAGTGATTCTTCATCACACTTGTGTTTTCCTGGTTTGTTGATAAAGGCAATTTTAATTTTTCTGTATTAATAATGATGTCCTTAATTTTAGCAGTAAAAATTGGACATACAGTTTTTCATTTCTCATTTGGAATAGTTGGGCAGTTTTGATGCTTTTGCAGCTTAGATGACAGACAGCAAGAAGCTGTTCAGATATACTGGCAATGGCCTGTGTAACTGCAGCAGAACCATGTGATGAATAGAAAAACACTGCTGTTGTAATAAGAATACATTCTCAAGGAACAGAGTAATGAAGGTTATTTAAAATGAAATGTGATGTAAACTTACGCTCAACAGCGTATTTCTTGTGGCCACAATATCTCTATCTCTCTGTTGTTTGTTGAAAATTTTTTTTGCTCTGTGCAATATTGGGGAACTGTATTGTGATGCTTCTAATGTAGTCTACTTAAGTACCTGCTTTCACTATAAATATCCCAAGCAATGGCAGTGATTTTCATTAAGATTGGTAAGGTTTCTTTTTTTTTTTCAACTTGTTTGCAGGTGAAAATAAATTGCGTATATGTAAAACAGAATTTTACTGGGTGTATATATTTTTCTGAGAACTTTGGTTTTGATTGAAGACCTAGAACATTGTATGGTTTTTTAAATTACAAGATTTTTGGTAATATCTAGGGCATAAGATCAGCTAAAGTACTAGCTATTTTAATAATGCAAACAATAACCATAGGAGGATATCCTGAATTTCTCTAATAAAGAGATATTAAAAGACTTTGAATGTTGTATTGGTTTTCTGAATCAAACATTATTTCAGGGAGATTTTGTTGAGGTCATTGTATTAGCTGCATGCTAATCAGACTCAGTAGTTGTGCCATTCTTTTAACTGTAATTAAACAAAACAAAGGACTCATTGGGAATTATAAAAAGGAAAAAAACATTGTTCATTCTCGGGTAAGTCATGGCTCATAAACATTCAAAATCTGGCTGCAGGCTGACATTCAGGCCCTGTATACAGACAGTTAAAAAGAATTCCTAGTGGTATGCATGGTTGATTTTTAATTCTAATTTATAAATGTGACACTTTGGGCACAGTAATGAATGGATGCTGCCACCTAATGGTTTTCAGCAGGACTTGATTAGCTCTACTAAGAGGGGACTGTCAGGCCAGGGCAAAATCAAAACAGGCAGTGAGGAGAGCTTATGCTAGGATTTATCTGGGAAGTTGGCTGAGGAGGAAAGGAACAGTTACCCCTTCTTTGCTGACTGTGACAAGTTTGGGTGTAGAGGGGTAGTTGTCATCCTTGGGGCATTCGGTCCCTTCAGAGTCCATTTCAGAGTGCTAGGTTGGTTGGAGTCAGTTAATTCTTTCACTGCAAACAGAATCACGCCCCCTCTGTGAAGGTCTTTGCTTGATTTGGCACTACATATTGGTGGGACTAGTGCTAGATCCAGCAGAGGAGGGATCTGTTGTCTTTTGATGTTCAAGACCTACAGAGAGAAGGGGTTTCATATGGATCTTGAGAAATGTCTGGGGACTGGCCCACAGCAGAATGAAATGTAGCAAATAATAAAGGGACTGAATGATCTTGCTATCTCGCCGATAACATAATTATGGAAAGGAGAATACTGGTTACACCGAATGTCTCATCAGGTACAAATATTTATGCATCAACTAGTAATTGAGATCCATCATTTCAATACACTGCTTAGTATTTTGTTTGGTTCAAGAACAACAAAATCTTTAACATATATTTTGAAATCATTTAATTGTATAGATGTGGAGGCAAAGAAAAGAGGAATTCTGTTTTAAAATTTTGGGCTGAGTTTGTGTACTTCTCCGGCACTTGTATAGTCAGTGTTATTCTTAATATCAGGTTTTATTCTAACGTAGTCTTTCTCTAAGTTCATCCAGCATAAAATTGAACTATAATTAATATATTTCAATGTCTGTATTTTAAATTGAATCACTATCATTAAAACAAATACTTAAAATGAATTTTGTCTCTCATGCCAGGAACATTGTAGAGTTCATAAATTTTTAATGAAGAACGTCTTTGTTAGATTATTTCCACACACAAAAAAAAAAAAAACCCAACGTAAACCACAAAAAAAACCCCCAGTATCCTAAAGCTTAAACAGTGTCTTTCGTACTCCCCAAGCATCTTTGCTTTGGAAGTGTTTGGTAAATCAGTTTTTACAGGCATTGCAGGCAAGAGTTACTGCTGTTTGCAGCTCATTGTTTTTGCAGATGCCTAGGAGTATCTGCTATGCTTTTTATGCGTTTTAGTGGCATTTAGAATGATTAGTTATATGCTGAAGGATGTTTCAATTTGAAAAACTTGCTTCTGTTGTAGTACTTGTAGGTGCGCGCTATTAAGATTATAGATGAGAAATCAAGGATTTGGTTCTTCATGAACAGGATGCTTAAAGGTACAAACAAGAGGCTGGTGAGGCAGAAGAAAGGTCTTTAAAGATGTTTGGGCAAATAAGCATGTTTTGAGGTCAACTTCATATTTGTAATGTGATGTTACAACTAATGTTAATGAGTTGAGAGATTCATCAAAATTGTTTATAAGCAAGTCTACTGAAGAATATGTTCTTTATAGCACTGAAGTGCGTTTGCTTCTGCAGTATCACAGTATTGAAGCCAGGCTTGGTGAGGGAATTGCATGACTTCTGCTGTGGTGTTCTTCACCTAAAAGCTCTTATGAAGTAGACCCGAGGAACTCCTAATACCTCCCTGGAAATGACCATGCCCTCTTTTGTATCTCTTCCAGCTCTCTTCCGTTCGCATGCAGGGATTACTACTTCTGATCTTTGTGAAGCATCTCCACCTTCCCTTCATACGGGACATTCATACCCACTACACACGCACAGGCCTGTATGGATATTGGGTAAGGAAGTATCTAAGACTTGATTGCCTTCGTTACTTATGCTTATGGTGGTGTGTGCCTCTAAATGGTTTCATGGTGGGAGAGAAGATACATGGTTTACTTAAAAATGAATAAACTGACAGTGAGACTCACTTGTTTGAACCTTGTGTGCAAGTGCGTGGCACAGGCCATAATTTTACCAGTTTATTAGCTGATATACAACTTACGTAGGAAGAAATTGTTCATTTAAATCTAAATAGCAAGATTTAAAAATTTGTAGGTGGTGTTAATAGTTATGTTTGCAGGTGTTGAGTATAGTTTCAGAGAACATTGTTCCTCTTCCATACCAGGGGAACAAAGGAGGAGTCACCGTTCGCATGTCCCTCTATGGTCATACAATTTGTTTCATGAACTGCCACTTGCCAGCTCACATGGAGAATACAGAGCAGCGATTGGATGACTTTGAGAAAATTCTGGAAATGCAGTTTGAAGGAGAGAATATTCCAAGTACCTTGGATCATGAGTGAGTTGTTCAGACCCTATTCTGTCTGTATTGTTATTATCTGTTATATGCTCGTGCATTGAAGAGTTTTGGTTTTGGAATTTTCATCCAGCATTTTTGTTTTAAATGTTTTTTCAACCGGGACCCTGGATCCTGGGAGGAAAAGATAACCTGAAAGATGGTAGTCTATTTTGCAAGACTGTTCTCTTCCAGTCTCAAATTACATTACATTTGTTAGTGTAATGCATGTGTCATGTGCTGGAGAGCTTTCGAAGCTGAAGCCCATTTATACCAAAAATCCTTTAGATTGCTATTAAATGTTTATCTTCCTTGCTTTTTTTAGGAGATCTGTGTTATGTTTTCATGGAATCATAGAATGGTTAGAGTTGGAAGGGACCTTAAAGATCATCTGGTTCCAACTCCTCTGCCATGGGAAGGGACACCTTCCGCTAGACCACGTTGCTCAAAGCCCCATCCAGCCTGGCCTTGAACACCTCCAGGGATGGGGCAGCCACAGCTTCTCTGGGCAACCCGGGCCAGTGTCCCACACCCTCAGAGTAAAGAATTTCTTCCTAGTGTGTAATCTAAATCTCCCCTCTTTCAGTTTAAAACCGTTCCTCCTCGTCCTGTCACTACAGGCCCTGATCAAGAGTCCCTCTCCATCTCTCCTGTAGGCCCCCTTTAGGTACTGGAAGGGGCTCTAAGGTCTCCCTGGAGCCTTCTCTTCTCCAGGCTTAACAACCCCAACTCTCTCAGCCTGTCTTCATAGGAGAGATGCTCCAGCCCTTTGATCATCTTTCACGGTCCTCCTCTGGACTCCAACAGGTCCATGTCCTTCTTATGTTGGGGGCCCCAGAGGGGTTTTGGGCTGTTTTTATTCCTGTTGAAATTTTAGTATCTGGCTGAAGGCTTCTCAGCCTTTAAAACCTTAATTGATCATTTTGGTAGCTATATGAATTATATATGAACCAAAACAAACCTGATTTGGGCCACTAATTGAGCTCCTGTTCCTTAATTCTGCAGGAATTTGTATGTTCCATTGTTTTCATGTGCTGGAGTCTAAAGGTGGTAGTAGAACCGTTTAAAACAGGGTTGAGAAAAACATTTTAGTTTGAATATTTTTTTTTATACCCATAAAACTGCCAGGACAGATAAATCCGGAATAGATATGTAATATCACTTTAATTGTTAATGAGTTCATTAAAATTAGGTAAAAATGTATGACAGGAGTTTCAAAATCATTACTTTTCCTACTTTATTATAAGTCTTTGATATTTCAACTTAATGTGTTTCATTTTGTTGATTATGTGCATGGGCATGTACCAAATCACCTACTGTCATGTTCTAAGAAGAAATTACAAATGAACAAAATATTGAAAGTAAGGATTTTCAAAGAGAAGTTAATTTACTTGAAAAAACAGCTTTCCTGTGGTTTAAAACATTGCTGATAATACACTCCGATGCTTCCTAATAATAACTTTCTTTCCTAATAACTATAGAACACCCAGTATGTATTCCTGCTTTCCCAAGGCACTAAACCAGAGCTCTGAGCTAGTGGGTTAACATAACCAGCTGGTGTATAGGTCATGAATTTTGTGAATTATTTTACCTACTGTTAAAATTTAATTCTAAACCTGTCTCTAACAGAGATGTTAGTCATTAGGCGACTTGGGAGAAGTTAATACCCAGGCAGTAATGAGCAAGCAGCAAGGAGGCAAGGGACTTAATTTACTATTTCAATTCCTTTAATTTTTTTGTTTAGCAGCAGGTTATCCCTGTGTAAGCTTATCTATAACTACTTAATGTTTGTGTTTAAGATGTTTAGATTAAGTAATGTAAGTTGCTAGAGCAGCTAATTAGTCTAATGGCTTATATTCTATTGAATTCTTCCCTCGTGTTAATGGATTCCTATAAATATTCCTTGGTTTCTTTTTTCTTTTCTTTTTTTTTTTCAAGTGTTCTCTTCTGGTTTGGAGATCTAAACTTCCGAATAGCAGATTATGGCATACATTTTGTCCGAGAATCAATAAATAACAAGCGTTACAATCTGCTGTGGGAAAAGGATCAGGTATGTTGTTGTAATCTGTTTGGGGGTTTTGTGTGTTTTGTTTTGTTTTGTTTTTAACACGTACAGGCAAGCATGGTAGTTAACATTACCTCTTGAGTTTCTAATTTCTATTAAAGAACACACATTCAGAGTAGTCATGAGGTGGAACAGATCTAGCTGTTCGCTCTCTCACTGCTCAGTCATAAGCTCCAATTCATAGCAAACTTTTTCTGCTTTTGTTTAGTTTCTTACTCATTTACGATGCTTGTGTTTGACTGAAGCTTTCTTTGAACTACATGTCTTGTGAATTGTTCTTCACCTTAATTTCTCCTCCTTTTTTCTTTTCCCAAGAATTATTTTAAGAGAAGCTTATTCTGGAATTTTTTTGAGTAGAACTCCTACAAAACTTTTAAACAGATCATGTCAAGAGTTCTAGCAGTAACAGAGAGACACTTCAGAATGTAACCTTTCCAAATAGGTTGTACTGACTGAGATGTTGAATTCTTGGAAGGTGCTTTCTCAGCTCCTTTCCCAATTGCCCTTTAAGCTCTGATTTTTAAACAATCCCTAAAAGTTACTTTTTATTTCTGCAGTTAAATATGGCAAAAAAGAAGGAAGCATTTCTTCAGGAATTCATAGAGGGTCCTCTGCAGTTTAAACCCACTTACAAGTTTGACCTTTATTCGGATGTATATGATACAAGGTAAAAGCATAATAAGATGTTAGGCATGGAATATTAGAGTGAATATGGTACGTGACTAAATGTTGCTTTAGTAAGCAAACCTGAATTTCCTGAATGTACTGGTTAACTGAGGCTACTGAGCTATTTATTCTTTTAAGCTCATTCAGTGGTCAAATCTGAATAAATGAGTATTTCTGGCTGAAGAAGCCTGAGCCTGCTGATTGCATGAGGGAAGTAGTGAAAGAACCCAGCTTTCTTTTTGGAAAGACTAGATTAATAGAATAAACTAGTGCTTGTTTAAGCCACTTCTTTTTTTCTTTAACACTAAAAATGCCGCTCGTTGGCAGAAATGAGCAAAAGGAAAAGAGTGATTGTCTGCAATTTTTGTTTTCCTTCTCTGTTTAAGCATTTCATTTGATACTGCTAGTATTTGAAAATAAATGTAAATGTGTCTTTATAAATGATTTTAAGTTAAAAATGCAGTAGCTTAAGTTTCCAAAGTTTTTCTCTGACACTACAGTTTGTTGTTAAGTGTTAGTCTTATGTTTCAACAGAAGGATAAGCTCCTGTCCAAACAGGGGTTTTGTACTGATCTTTTTCTTTACTTCCAGAGAGCAGAAGTCCCTGTTTTGGTTTAAGTAAGAAGAGAACTTTCTGGATTTCATAGATTTGTAAATATTTCGAAATCAAAACAATGCTCCTTCCCGAGCTTTTGATTTGATTTTTTGTGAAATATTTGAAAATCAGATGACAGCTGATTTTCTTCAGGGATTTTCTGAATCTGTCTGAAGGCTGTAGCGTTATCTACTCTGCTGTTGCACTTAATATTGGAAACTTATTCATTTGGATCCAAAGACATTTTGCTCCCTAACTGAGTGTGAAGAGATACAAGGGGACCAGCAGTAAATCCAGTTAACAAAAAACACATACAACAATCTAAACCTAGGCATTGTAAGAATGATTCATAGCCTAATAGTCTACATTGGCTCATTTAAAGAATAAAAAGTAATGTTTGTGCATACTGTGTGCATTTTGCTGTTGTTAAAGCTAGCAGAGATATTTTGGTCGGACAGGGGGTGATCAGTAGACCTGAAGGCAAGCACCCTTGAAAAGTGTGCTTTATATGAAGCACACAGTATTTTGTTATCTTTGATACTTTTTCGATGTGGATTTTGAGGTTTTTCTTTCCCATCTAATATGCGTTTTCTGTAAAATAGTGAGTGTATTAACTTAAGGTGTTCTTTCGGTATTTTATTGCACAGCAGAGCAGACATGGCAGCTCATAAAGATTTCTGTCGGTTTATGTAGTTATTGCAGTAAGTGGGATATGGCCCCTTAGTCATTTAAAATCTTTCCACCTTACTAAAGGTGAGTCAGACTTGTATATGGGAAGGGGTAAAACAAAAGTATATTGAATATTGAACTAAATGGCATTTCCAGTTTATGATGATTTTGATATTCAAAGTTATTAAACTGACAGTTTTCCTTATGCATCCTGCTCATTAACTTTTATAATTCAATCCAGTGCATTCTAATTCCTCTTCCATAGGGTATGATCTTTTCTCCATTTCAATTTGAAGTGATACATCCATACAGAGAGTTGCTGTTAAGTCTTCCTCCCACTACAGAGAGAACCACGAAAGGCTCATGTCTTCTGTTGTTGTTGATATGGTATAAAAGGAAACTCTGAATTTGATTACAGTTTGATGTATAGCACAGTTGCAGGTTGCAGGCACAACTTTCTTGATTATGGAATTTTTAAAGCCTTTTGTTATGAGACAGCAATAGCTTGCAAACTTGAAATGCAGGCTAGTACAAGTTAGAGGAACTTTAAATAAAGCATTGCTGTGTTACCTGTGATTAGTATAAGCTACCTAAGTTTGTCTGTTTTTTGTTGTTAAAAGAAACTTCTCAAATGTTTTGAGTAATTTCAAACATCGTTCACGCTCTTCCTACATCTTTCTTAAGTTTATGCCCCTTTTCTCAGAATAACTGCACATTTGAAGCTTGGGGTGGTTGCTGTATTATCTCAATGTTCTTGCATGTTTTTATGGAGTGTTTTAGGAGAAAGTATCATTTCCTGTATGAAGCCGACTAACCCATTGAAATGCCCTTCTCCCCTTCATTTTACTCCTCTTTCAGAAACCTATGAAACTTATCTGTGGGAAATGGAGTTGAGTTCAAATTAAGGAAACCTTGGTTGTAAAGCATATTGAACAGAGCTGTAAAATGAAGCTTGGATGTGATTGCCTTCTTTTATTAATATGTATCTGACAGTCTTTGAACTTTGAGTAGATTCTGCACAGTATTCTTAGCTTTTGGCGATTGTTTTACTTCTCATTTCATTTTTATCTTACATTTTTGCAGTGAGAAGAAAAGAAAGCCGGCGTGGACCGATAGAATTCTTTGGAGAGTGAAAAATCTCTGCCAGCGTGCATCAAAAGAAGGAGAAATCTCTGAAGAAGAACAGACAATTTCTGTTACTTTGAATAACTATATCAGTCACATGAGCTATGGCATCAGCGATCACAAACCTGTTACAGGAACTTTTGGGCTTGAGGTGCTGTCCCAGTTATGTTGTTAAGAAAAAGGTTGTTTTACCAAGTCTTGCCTTACAGAAGCTGGTTTTCTAAACTTTGTAAGTCATAATCTCTGTTTCATTCTGATTATAGTGAAGACAGCAAATTGCTTTCAGGTCATTTCCATTCAGTTAAGAGTCGCACAGCAGGTGTGGCAGAGAATAGCTTGAAAAGAATAACCGAGAGAATGACAGCCTTGCCTGACTTTACATTCTGTTCTTTTGTCTAGTTGAAGCCTCTTCTATCAGATCCTTTGGTCACGCTGAATCCTGAGGGTGAGTGGAGCGCAGAACATGATGTTCTAATCAGCTATTCTGCAGTGCCTGAATTCCCAAGCAGTGCTTGGGACTGGATAGGACTCTTCAAGGTAATGTTACTGCATCGTGGCTCTTTAATGAAGATGGTGAATATGACTGGAGGAGGTAGTTGATAGTTTTCTATTATAGGACATTGTGATTCTTGCTAGTGCAAAACTCTCTGAAATAGTCATGTATCCTTGATTGCTGTTAGTTTCTGTATGCTGACAGTTTAGTTGCATAGCTTGTGAGCTTTTTCGCACCCTTTAAATTATCTGCTAAGATAACGTGGTGATTTTTTTAAGTAAAATGGTGCAGAAGCTGTGAAAAGGAATTGTTGTTCCCTAATGCCTGCAGTTCAGAAGATTTGTACAGCAAAGAAAGAACAAAAATAAAAGAACGTCAGCGGAAGGGGGAGAGAACAGAGCACTTGCACCCTCTCTGAAACAAAAGATTTGTGCATGCTCCCAAAATGTTTTGATCCTAAAAATGAAGTGTTTTAATTACTTCAGTGAAGTAGTAAACATCTCTCTCATAACTTTGCGTTTTCCATGTTGTTTCCTCCAGAAGGCTGATGGCTTGCATCTTCCTTTGCAGGTGGCTTTCAGGCATGTGAATGATTATGTTACTTATGCTTGGGTAGAAGATGATGAAATTTCTTCTAACAAAGACAGTAAACAAGTAAGTTGTATTTCTTTCCTTTGTAGTTTCCCATAGAGTAGCATTCAAAGTCTGTTCCATATCCCCTTCCTCTTACGGGTTCTGTATCATCTTTTCCAGTCAAAGCTAACTGGGAGTGATATTATTGTTTAAAATCCCTCTTCCTAATTCTTCTTAATTTTCAGGTAGTCTAGCATTCCTTCTCAGGTGTGATCACATTGCTTAAGGGAGTTAATGAAAAAGCAATTTATTCCTGTAGTGACTTTTCATTGTATTAAGAACTACTGTTATTTTACATTTTGATCCATTTCTGCCACTGAAGTAACTGGTCATTTTTCCATCTGATTGTCAAAGTTGCTCAATGTATCCTAAATATTTATTGTGTGATTATTTTTTTTTTTTTTACAGTTGTAAGTACCTAATGTGACTAACACAGTTAGTTCCAGGTATCTAATACAACTACAGGTTCAGGTTTCTTAGACTTTTCTTCATTTTGGCTGTTGAGTGTTTTGGTCCGTCTTTAAAAACTGCTATCTGTTAGGTAGCCTTTTAGCAGTGATTACCTAGGGTGATTTAAAACAAACAAAGAGAACTTATTTTGAATACATATGATCTGTTTCCAGAGGTATTTATCTGAACAAACAGAAATTTAGATTTAATTTTGGAGGCACAGTGAGTGCAAGGATGGAAGAGATTTCCCAGACAGCAATGGAATGCAGTTATTTCATGTTAGAGATTTTGTAAGTTAGCATCAAGTTTACAACAAGAGCCCAAATTGTATTGCATCAATAATCTTAAAATTTCTCTGATGTCATGGTTTCCTATCACTAAGCTTAGAAATCTAAGCACTGTGAACGTTGTTTTAGAAGGATACTGTGGGCTGCAGTTTAGGAGCCATGCATCTTTAGGATAGTACAAAATCGAGGTGGTAGGTTTGCTCTGCTGTTTCACGTAGCAGCTTATTGCCACCAGGAGGCAGTTCATCTCCCTCCTTGCTGCTTGTGTGGTCTTGCCCCTTCTCTTGAAGCAGCTCTGGGTTTCTTCTCCCTTCCTGCTGAACCAAGTCAGCTTGCTAACATGTTGAAGGATATTCGCTCTTCCTCCCTGACTTAGTTTTCAGATGGTTTCACGAGTTATGTCTGTCCTCATCCTTTTTTTAGCTTATGTTTAAAAACTTGCCTATAAATAATAAATACTGATTTTCATGGTGTCCTGAATGGCAGAGACTGCTTTTTTGTAAGCTTCTTTCTCTGTGGAAATTGCCCATTGCCTACTCTTATTCTTGTTGACAGGTTTACATGAGTGCTGCAGAAATACCTGATACGGGAGGAGAATTTTTGCTTTGTTATTATAGCAATAATTTGCAGTCAATAGTTGGTATCAGCCAGCCTTTTCAGGTAATGTATTTGGAAGCTTTCATTAACGTTGATGTGATTTTTATGTCTTTTGCTTTCATATGCGACTGAACATAGGTGTGTACAGCTGTGTTAATCCTGGGGGAGGTGGCAGCAGAAGTAACTGCAAAAAGGATATGTGCTGGCTAGCGTCCCATAAAAGAATTTGCTGATATTCTAAAAGACTCTGAGTAGCTA
Source organism: Burhinus oedicnemus (assembly GCA_008921705.1). Classification (NCBI taxonomy): domain Eukaryota; kingdom Metazoa; phylum Chordata; class Aves; order Charadriiformes; family Burhinidae; genus Burhinus; species Burhinus oedicnemus. The sequence continues at coordinate 665,842 of VFFE01007832.1, forward strand.
TTATGGCAACACATTGTTGTAATGAAATAAGACAGGTTTCTCAGCTTTCATTTTTGGAATTTCAGGCTCTGTCAGTTAGGTCCCTGGTTTCTGTAAAAATGAGAAGTCAAATCAACTTAATAAATGCTGCCAAGTTTCTGACAGATTGTAAGTGAACTCTTTGTGTTCCATTCTGTGGTAGATTTGCACAGAAATGCTTCCTGTTATTTAGTCACTTGAATTTGGGAAAGACAGGGCGACTGGAATTCAAGTTATTTTTTTAACAGGCTTCTTCATTTAATTTCTGAAAGGATGACTTAGCCTACACAGACTAGATGAAGAGACTGAGCATTGCTGCTTCTACGCAGGCATTTTTTGCCAAAACCATTTTGTTTGTTCCTAATTTTCCATGCTGTCATGGCTGTGCTTATGTGTTGTAGGATGGTTAAAATGGAAATTCTGCATTGTTGAATAAAGGGTTTTAGAAGGCTGTGAAACTCCATTACCTTAGGGGATACAGTACTGAAGTTACTGGGCTGGCTGGTGTATCTTAGTGATACTGTTCATATTTTTCTTTCTATACTGGTGAGAAACATTGCAGAGTCCAGTTTTTCAGTTGTCTCTGAGCAAGATCTACCACAAACTCTGCAGGATGATTGTCAGTTGCATGTGGATACAACACACTGTATGCCTTTCTTTTTGCATGACACTTAATGTTTTGGTATCAGTTTAGTGTTCTTTTACTAGATTTTTTTTTTTTTATTTCATAATTGCTGCATAGATACATCACTTTTAATTTTCTCAGTTTCTAGCAAGTATATAAGACATCTTTAGATAATGGTGTATTGATAGTACAGAGCAACACAGTGTTTCTGAATGTGTTAATTTGTTAACTACTGTCTTTCTTCTAGATTCAGCCTAACAGAACATTAATAGAAAAAGATCTGACACAGGAAGAGAACAGTTGGATGCAGAAACCTGACAATCTGGAATCGCATGATGAGTTCTGAAGGCAGAAAGGGCATTTAGTGATCCTGATTCAGGAGTCAGATGGTTCTTTATGTCTTAGTGATTATAAGCTTTTACTCTTAGAAGATGGAGTAAGACAGTGCAAGTAAGACAGGTAGGATTGTTCAGAAACTTTGTAAGCTCATAGAAGATAATTTATTGTGGAAACAGATATATTTTTATTGTTACAGGGAGAGTAACGCTCTTGCACTGGATGAAAACTGTAAAAATAGCACCTAATGAATGCTGTATGTTTTAAGGTGGTAGACATTTCTAATACAGTGATTTAACCTAAGTAAGTTGCGATCTGTAATAGATTTTTAGGCTTGCTCCTTTTTTTGTAGAAGATATTTTATTTATGATATGACATTTACTATGCTGTAACCACTTAATCATTGATTTCTGAATTTTTAGTTTAAATGAATTTATTTAAAAAATTATTTATTAGGTACAGCTAGTTAACTTGTTTTAAAATTTTATTTGACTTTCACTTGTAAGCTGATTACCTTTTGGGAAACACGTGGCAAAAAGTCACACGAAAACAAAATCTTTGGAGTGTGTAAATTCTCCTTTGGTAGTAGATCCCTTTTCTTCATGCCTGACTAGTAACTGTAGGATTTTCCATTTTTGATTTTTCCAGATTGAGGTACATTTATTGAACACACTTTTCCTGATTTTTTTAAATTCTTCTTTTATAAAACTATTTAGCAATTTGCCTATTGCATTTCTCCCTCTGATTTAAAAAAGTAAAATAAACCCACTTTTATACTAGACCCTGGCTCAGAGTTAACCAGGATCCCACAATTTCTGAAAGAAATTGTTTAAGCTGAGAAATGCTTTAGCATAGGTGAGCAGACCATAGTTCAGAAAGCACTTATTGGCAAAGAGCTGATGATCATGCTACTAACTCTGATTGTCTTCTGTTGTCAATATCAAATTTAGAAAGCTGAAGCCATATTTAAGTACTTGCCGATATCATCCTGCCACATAATTGCTACACTTACTACAGAGGTGATGGGAATTATAAATGGGGAATTTCGATGGAATGAGTTCTTTCTTAGGGCATAATGTGTGCTACCAAAATTGTAAATCTCTTCAATTTATAGCAATCAGTCTGCAAAATTTCTCTTTCTCTAGAGGTGCTTACACGTTAATATATCCTGTGCACTTGAGGGTGGAAATGGAATAAGAAAGATCATGTACCTTTAAAAACCTGAAAGGTAGTTAGCTTCAGAAATGGTTTTGTTTTTGATGAGGAAATGGAGATGTTTGGAAAGGATTGGAAGAGGCACCAGCATTCCACAGAATCTCAGACTGCAGTGCTGGAAAAGAGCACTTGTGAGTCTCCCATGTTCTAGATACACAGCTTCAAGCTACCTACTGTGTATGGTAAGTAAAGTTAGTTACTAATCACTGTCATGTTGGTTATGGATGGAAAAGAGAAAATTCAGCTCAAGTAGAAGAGCAAAGCAAAGGATGTTGGTGTGTTTATGTTGGAATATTGCTTTGGAACTGAACGGATTCCTTTTTTTTTTTTTTTTTCTTTTTTTTCTCTCTCTCTCCTTAGTTTTTTCAGGGTTCTTTTGAGATAGAAGGTCAACACCTTGATATTGACATTTGTTTTGCAATTACATGCTTATATCACTCACTGTATAATCTTCTGTGTTCTGGGTGTCTTTGTATACTGTGGAAACTATAACATAGGTTGAGTGGTTAGATAGTTGCAGTGTGGGGTTTGAGAACGCTTAGCCTCTGTAAATTTTAGTTACTTGTATCTCAGCTTAATGCTTGGTGTTGGAACTGTTTCCAGTTGTAAGTAGTGAGGGCAGGTTCAGATGATACTGTGTTCATTGCATGGATTAAAACTGCCTTGAGGTTTAAAGTTTGTACATTCCTATTACACTTTGGAACAATATTAGAAACAGTTTTCACAGTTGTACCGGTCTTACAAGAAATTGTTTTGCACTAAATCTTTCAGCTATGTGACTTTTCATGGCAATTAGGGCATCAGACAAATCCCTACCGAATTGCAAAGAACTTTTGCAGTTCCTGAGTTGTACTCTGTTTCTGATTTTACTTGTGTAACTGTATTACCGTACTCCATGCAAGGAGATTCTGTGGAGAGCTCAATGAACAGTGGTCTTTGGATTCCACACCACAGCTGGCGATTTATTGTGGACCGAGATCGAGTTTCTTCTAATCAGGGTGCATCTGCTGTTCATGAGCAGCTCAGAGGGGGAGCCATAGAGCCGCTTTACATGGGCAAGAAACTCAAGATCCTTAATGTTGTATGAGAGCTGATAACCCTCTCAATCACTGGACGTAGAAGCTGCATTTTGTAAACTAATCCTTTGAACCACAGGACTTCACTGAAAATGCCCACGGCAGCTGTGATTGAATCTGCTTGTGTGTTAGGAGGATGCTGCACAGAACTCTATACTTCTTTCTTAAGTATTATGCACACAGAAGCACTTTTGTTTACTACTGTTACCTATGGTAGCTTTTCAGACTATTCCATGACCTGTAATGATGCAATTTCTGATAAAATTTATCTTTCTTAAAACACCTTTAATTGGATGTTATAATCACTGAAAATGTTTTTATACTCATGTGTTTTCTTTTCATGTACCACTAAAATAAATCCTGGCAGTGAAGTTTTCTATGTGGCCTCTATTAATTCAAGAACAAACACATTGATTCAGGTGGGGAGGATTAATTTGTGCATGGTAGCCTTTATCCAAGAAACTTCTGTCATGTTTAACGCACAGATACAACAGTATTTTAGAATGGAAATATGTCAGTAATAACATATGCGGTAGGGCTTTGGACTGCAAAAGTAGGGCAAGGACAAATACTATTTTTCTTTTGGACAAAGCAGATTCATCTAGTATTTTATTTTTCATTTAAATCAGTCCAGTATTAAATGGACTTTTGTTTTGGATTTTCTGTCCCCCCTCCCCCATTGAGGAGGTTTTGATACTTGCCTTGTAAAAATGCTGAAGCCACTTAAATTGCTTTCTTAATTTTTAAGAACAAGTTCTTCTAAATTCACTTTTTCACAGTGACTTTTTCACAGTATGATTTGAGATGTCTTTTTTGTCTTTGTGGAAGATCTGCTACATTGTACTTCGTATTTTAAATTTTGTATGTTTTAATATAAATTTGCTATCAAGTAATTTCCATCTAAGGATAACTTCTCATAATTCCCTGCTGTTTGAAAATTTATTTTAAAATAGGAAATGTGTCTACCAAGGAGTGGTGTTCAGTATAGCCTTATTTAACTTCCATATATTTCTGATTCCTAGCTAACCTCAGGATGTGCAGTGTATCATTGCACATAGATAGTACAGCTCTGTGTAAACAGGAAATATTTCTAAGATGTCTTGCGTGTTTGTTAGACCCTAAAAATACGTTCCGATAAAAACTATTGTTTCTACTACCACTACTTCCTTCTCTGCTCTTGGGCACTAAATGACACTCAGATGAACTTGTCTTAATTAATATACTGCAGTGGAAAGGTCAGTTGAACAAAGCTTGAATTAGGTTTTCCTTGAGAGAGGAAGTGATACCTTTTTTGAGAACTCTGCATTACTAGCAGGGATATTTCTGATGGCTCTGTCTGTCCTTGGGTATAGGGGTTTGCTATTTGAAAGTGATTGAAATGAGGGGATTTCTTGATCACAGAAAGTTCTTGGTACTCATCACGGCATGAACACCAATGCTATTTAACTTTATAACTCATGCATTAAGCAGATAATATCCTAATTTCGTTATACCTGTTTTTTTCTTTATACCAATCCTGAAAGAGAATGGAGAAGAAGATTTTTGTGTAAAGATGGAAGTGTTTGAGTTCAGTTGTCTGTATGCACAGCTTGCTTTCTTTTATCTTTAACTCTTTCTTCAGGTGCAAGCTCAAACATTGGAGTTGTGTAGTACACAGTAGTGCAGTGTAAGCTATTTATGTGGCTGCTTTGGTCAGCCAAGGCAGTGGCACACACCACCTAATGGATCTGTGCAGTACACATGGAGTTAGTCTGGAAACTGATCTTCTCAGAAGCTATGCTGAACTTGTCTGCTCAATTGCTTCAGCTTAAGAAAAGTCATGTATCTCTGTGTGGACATCCCACCTCCCTGTATTACAGTGGAACTGTCATCTTCCCCTTACAAGGTCTCTGCAATTAAAAGTAAGAACATAGCATATGTGCAATCTAGACAGTAGCAAGATAACCTGTGTGGGAGCTTTTGAAGCACAGGTTGGAAGAATCACTAGAGGAAAACAGTGAAGTCAGAGGACGTATGAGATCTGGGAACGCAAACTGGCGAGAGGAAATGCAGAGGGGTGGGAAAAATTCAGAAAATAAGAATTTACTAGCACGACAAAAAGAAGTAAAATACAATAGCAAACATTTTAACCTGTTAACCACACTTGTTTGAAACTGAGAGTTATCAAATACAGACATTGGAATGTTTCAGCATTGTTTATCAAATATGAACTTTATTTTAACTGATTTCAAAGTGTACTGCTCGGTCTCAGCAGAGACCACATGATGTTCCTTTCTTCCCTCTTCTATTTTGTTCTCTTTTTTTTTTCTTCAGCCTCTTTCTACTTTCTTTATCCTTTTCTTTTTTTCCTCTTGTTCACACTTACTTGTAGCCCAGTCTCAGAAGGTTTTTTTGTACATAATTCTGGTATCTGCATCACAGATAAACATTCCAGTTAAACATCCGTCTTGTTCTAGGCTACTCATCTTTGTAATTTCTCTGTGTAGGAAGGGTAGATAAGATAGGCTAGGTATTGCTCCATATTACTGAGCAGGGTGGGTTTGTTTGGGGAAGTGACAGTAATGGGTTTTTTAAAATGTGATAAAATCTTTTTTTCAGTAGAACCCTATATTGGGAAGAAAGTGGTCAAGGAAACAATTGTTGGACTGGAACAATCTTGTCTATAACAGCTAAGGGAAGTATAAGAATAATTCCAGATATGAAACACAGAACAGTGACAGGCCATTTCTTTCCAGTTACTGAACAGAACTCTGTGTCTACTCTTGAATGGCCAGGTGCTTGTTAATCTTAATATCTAGGTAGCTTTTTTTGACAAGCAGTATCATCTGGAATTGGTTTGTAGTAGAGTTGACAGTTGAAATTTGGTTATTCCAAGAAGATTGAAGGAATTGTCCCCTAACAGCAAGTCTTAAAATACCTGAGATTTAGACTGATCTCTTTTCTGCCCAGTCACAGGCAGGATGTGTGCATCTGTTGGGGGGTGTATGGGGGGGGGTCATAGGTCTAGTACTGCTTTAATAGATAGCATGGCTGTAGTAAGGCTCTGTAATTGCACTTAAACCAGTGTTCACCAGATTATTTTTCTCATATTCATAGTAGGAATTTTTGTGCAGTAATGTGCAAGTTAATTTCCTTTGTCATGATTAGTTAACTACTCAAGGATTCAATTAATAATGATTTTGTTCTGCAGCAATTTGACGAACTTCCTGTAGTTACCATGGGAGCAATCAGTGTTTTCTATTGCTCTATCTCTAAACCGAGTATCTTGGAGGCAAAGATGAAGAATCTTTTCTACATAAAATCTATTAGTAGATTTGTAAAGTCTACCGTATGATTGTTTTGTGCTAATACCTATGAAACAGCATCCGCAGCAACTTGACTTTTGTAAGTCCGCTGGGACTAAAATGGAACATCAACAAAGTTTGCAGCCATAAACACGACCATAAATTTAGGCTTCTTGGAACTGTCTTGACACATTGTAACTAGTGGAAACTAGTCTTGAACTTAATTGTCGTTTCAGCTCACACCTACACTTAGTATAAATACGGAGGTTCATCTCTTCCTCTCACAACAGGGCTCTGAACCAAAGATTGCAGTTAGTTGAGGTCTTCTCCCAGACTACTCGGGGAGTTCTGCTGCTGTGCTTTGAAATCAGAACTATCTGTAAAGAATAGAGAGATTTACTAACTTACCTTGGAAAGATGGAACTGCAAATTGAACGTATTCCTACAGGAGAAATCATCCGCGTGGTTAGTCGCAATGGAGAACGCAAGACTGTAAGCCTGGTTTTTGTTGTTCACTTTTCCCTTCTTGTAGTGTTAGTTACATGATTACCAGTTTAGTAACCGTTGTTCTGAACTGAGAAATGCTAGTTGCAAAAATATGAGGCTTCCGCAAGACTGGTTGGTCATCAAAGTGACTGTAGCTGTGTTGTGAACAGTTTTCTCTCGTTGGATGAAATTGGTAGCGATAAATGTTAAATGACTGGGAGTTTAGAACATGATTAAAGTGTATTTCCTGTAGAAATACTTCAGTGTACCAAAGCTGGCGTGACTTGCAGTTGGTGTATTGGCCCAGCCGTATTTATTCTATCAGAATTCTGGGAGCACTTTCAAACTACAAAGGAAGGGAAACAGCTTTGAAAAGAGTATTTTGATCCTCTTCAATATTGATTGGCCATGTTGTCACTGGATTCGTGCCCTGAATGTTATAGGAAGGTTCATCTATCAAAAATGGAGTAGTGGAGGAACATATTAATGGACTGTTATTAATATCTTGAGGAACGGGGTATTCTGTTAACTTGCGATTTTTTTTTTTTTCTTTTTACTTGGGTTCAGAGTTTGTTTGTAAGCAGATGGAAGATCCATGAGCTGATTATGTCTGTTCTTGACATGGTAGATGTAAATAGTTAAGAAAGACACAGTGCTTTTGTAAGACTAATTTCAGTTCTCAGTACTTGGAAGGAATGGCCATTCTGTGTGTTTTGCTTCAGAATTTTTTCTAACTGGTTTTGTATACTTGCTAATTAAAAGAGTCTAAAGAGAAGGAACTGTATAAAAACTTTTAAAAATCCTCCTTATGTTTAAGTGTACGTAAATGCAACCGTGAATTTATATCTCTTTGTCATAGGTGCTTATAAACTGTTTAATAGATCTTCAGTTCTGGTAGCAGATTGCTCTGGGCAGAGCCATCTTGTACTGAAGTACACATCTGTGCATGTCGCTGCAGTTTCCTAGCATTGTCCTTCGAGTAAGTAATCTGAAACTCGATCTGAAAATTAGCTAAGACATTTACTGTGTGGATTACACAATTGTTAGGCAGAGTCATTTTACTTCAGAAAAAACTGAGAGCTCTGCCTTGTCGAAAGAGGAGATAGTGGCAATTCTGGTATTCTTTGGTTTCCAGTAAACAGTCCAGGAATGTTACTGACTTATTTGTAGTGACAGTAGAGGACACTGGCTGGATTGAATTGTCTTTCCCAGAGGGAACTATTCCTTTAAACCTTATCCCGAATAGCGTGTGCCAGGATCCTGGGGGAGACACCAGAGAAAGAAAAGCTATTAGCTCAGCTTTCTAAAAAGTTTTAAGTACTCGTTAACAGTCCATAAAACTGTAATTTGCAACTCTGAGGACAGCAGTCTGTGTTTGTCAAGTACTGTTGGTGCTGCGGGAGTGGCCAGAGAAAAGTAATTTCTGATGTCCTGTGCTTTAGTACAAACAGAAGCTCGTAGTTGAAGATACTTTGCTGCAGGAATTGAAAGCGCAGAGCTTTACTGTTTCAGCCCCATGTTTCAGTCTGTTAGAATTCAAGCATATGCAGAATTTCCTGTGGATCCTGGCTAGACTGTCTCTGGTGTGTCACATGTGTGTGAGACAAACCGCGATGCGTGTTGCTGCACGGTTACCTGTGTTCACTCTGGCTTTGGAGAACCACGCTGGAGTGGGCTTCACCCTGCGTCCTTCCCAGAAAGATACACTTTTGATGATTCTCACAAACGGGCGTCGGTGGGGAGGGGATGGTAAAATTATCACCAGTGCCCGAGGTTTATCTGGTGTGCGCTGGAGGAGACAGGTGCGTCTGTAATTGTAAGCAACAGGAACGCGAACCGATGTGGTCCAGAGCCTTATCAGCAGGATGCTGTTGTCCTGAACAATGTAATCAGTGCGAGCGGGTTCCTGCCTCCGGCACGGGCGGAGGGGTCGGGTGCTGCGGGGCCCAGCGCTCCCCGCTCCCGCCCTCCCCGCCGCCGGGAGGTGCGGGGGTGGTGGTGGGGAAGCTGCCGGTCTCCGCGGCCGCGGCCCTGCCTCCGCCCTCACCTGCCGTCAGCTCCGCGGGGCGGGCCGCGGCCTCCCCGCCCGCACTCCGCATGCCCGGCGCTCGGACATGCTCACTAGCGGCGCGGCGCGGGCTCCCGTGGGCAGTCGGCACCGAGGGGCTGGCGGAGCCGCCGCAGGGCCCCGAGCCGCGAGTCCCGGGGGCGCGGAGCGTAGGTGAGCGGGGGTGGCGAGAGGGGGTGGCGAGCGGCGTGCCCGCGGCAGGGCCGGGTCGCCCGCAGCCCGAAGTGGCGGGAGGGGGCGGGGTGACCGCGGCCGCGATCCGCCGCCCCGTGCTCGCCGAAAGGCGCCGGGGCTCGGCCACATGGCCGCGGGCTGCCGGGAGCACGCTCCCTGCCGGGAGGTGCAGGGAGGGAGCCGGAGGCGGCACCGGACGGCGCCCCGGGGAGGGCGGACAGCCGCGGTTTGGCCGTTCCCCCGAAGTCAGCGCCCTTCCCGGAAACTCTGAAATTTCCACGGTAGAAACAAATGACCCTTTCAGAGCAGCCGGCATCCTGGCGGCCGCACGGCATGCCTCCGGCAGCCTGGAGGAGTCCCTCCCCTTCCATATCGTTCCTAAATACACTCCGGTAACGCTTCCCTGATTGTATCTCAAATACAGCGAGCTCTCACCGGGCACCTGCCTAGGACCGGGTGAATGCTGCGGAGGCTCGCGTGGGGAGCCGGAACTGGAGTGAGAAAGGTGTTCTTGGGCGTGGGGGCAAGAGAAAGGCTGCTCCTGAGCTGGAACGTGGCCGTGTCACGGCCGGTGTGTCAGGGAGGTCCTGCCTTATGCTTCTGAAGAATGGTGTTCTGTGCATACCGAGCTTGTTTTCTACATTCTCCAGCTGTTGTGTGCTCACTGGTGATATGTCCCGCTGTTGATAGCACTTACATTTATGCTGGAATAGTTCTTCCTTGTTTGCCAGTAGCTTGCACAGGTGCCTAAAAGCACTTCATGAAGAAAGCTCGTTATTTTTAGTCCTTTCTTACAAGTGGAGATGTTGTCAAACACCTTTACTTCTCTAGCTTAGCCCAGAGGTCTGTGTCCCTGCTAAGACTCAAGGGTCCCCATCTGTTGTGCTACTCTGTGCCGGTCGTCCCCTTTTCTAATATGTGATTTATGGAAGGAGTTTGACTGCGCTGAATGAATGTCTCATTCTAGTAACTTGAACTTTCCAAGTAAGCTGGCTTGATCTGCATCCTTGTGTTTGGGGGGATTACAGAATAAAAATGATTCTGAGTTACATTACAGAGATTATTCTGGTTTTTATTCTTTCTGTGATAGTCACTTGAGGTGGAAGGCTTCTCCAGAACTACTTGTAGATGACAGTTGCCTAGTTTTAGAAAGTGACAAATGAGAAAACTTGCTTGTTTGGTGGGACAAGCCATGAAAGCAGCACCACATTGGGAAGAAAGGCATTTTTCTTTCATCTCCTTTTGGAGCAATAGACAATTACTAGCTGTCAGCACCTTTTCAAAACTCTTTTAGAAACTGCCTAAGGCTTACAGAACTGATGAGTTCTTAATTTTTATGGTAGGCCTTGGTATGGCAACCGCTGTCATAACGCTTAAGGATTTTCAGTTTTGATACTGGATATAATCCTGTGTTTTAGGGAGGGCCAGTGTAAATATAAATCTTGTATTCTCTTCTGGCTGGCAGGGACCAATGGAGTGCTAGGCTGTATGCGTGCTATCCTAATTTATCAAGACATAAAAGATAGATTTTTTTTTTTTTAAGAAAAAAAGTCTGACTCATAATACACTAAGGGAGTGAGAGATCCCATGTGACTCAGGATCCAGGGTATGCAATTTCTCTTGTCTTTTGCATAATTAATAGCAAAGAAACATGATTTATGATGCGCCATCGGAATTTATAATATCTATAAGAGAAATCTTAGATCCTGACAAAATCATTCAAGCCAGGTAGAAGTTTGGATTTTTTTTTTATTTTTTTAAATTTGATCTGAGCCCACTGGAGGAAGGACAGTAAAAAAACTGGGGGCCAACGAAGCTTAATAACAGATCAAATGTGGTGTTTCTTTCAGTGAACGAGCTCAAACTCTGTGGAGGCCTTTATGCAAAGGTAAGATAGTCTTAGTCTTGTTCCAATAGTATTCAGACATTTGGGATTTTTCTGTTGTTTGTAGTGTGGTGTTGCTTATAGGACCCAGCCTCATTGTGTTGGGAACTGCGTGCTTTCTAGGAACTATGCAAATTCCTCTACCACTGTCAAAATGGACAGTCCACACCAAATGCTGGAGAAACAAACTGTGGCAGCTGGCCGCAGTCACAGAGCAGCGTATAAACTATAGGTCCTGTGTGTTTCAGTCCATTGCCCCTTCCCTCAGCCGAGTGCTCTCACCTGGCAGTTTTGAATAGTTCCAGCATGCAAAATGTTGAGGATCACTGGACTAGAGCACTTTGCTTCCTGGTTTGAAGGAGTGATGGGGTGAGGACTGTTCACAGTCACTGCTTTCAGATAACTAATGCCTTCTGTAGGACAAATTTATATTTGGGAAAATGCAGTGTGTTACTGGTGCTGCAGAAAAGGAGGTGGAGAGAACTTAAAAGTACAGCAGATTTTCCTGAGGATGGTGTGTCCTACTGCCCTTTGTAAGTGATGCAAATGTAACTAAATTGCTTGTTCTTTCATATATAAAGAACCATTTATAAAGGCATATTTGTGCGTTCCAGAAACGTTGCTGTGAGGAAAACTACTTGTCTTGTGCTTTGGCTTAACTGTATTGATGACGGTCAAATGTGGTTAACTTTTCAGAACTTAGCCAAATTAAAACTGAGTAGGCAAAACAAATAGGTAATTTGTCTGGAGCTGTTTCCCAGCTCAGCTCATTGTGTGAGCACGTGAACGTCTCAGCCTGCACAAAGAATATGATGGCAGAGGAAGAAATGTCTGGGATCAGGTGGGGATCGCTCTGTTGGTAGCAGCAGTGCTTTGTACTGGCATAAAGCGATTGCAATTACAGCATGTGTTTGTCTCCGGTCAGGGGTTTTACTGTGTTATATACTGCTTTACTGCTTTATAACCAACTCGTGAGTGATGTGGTTGGTTTTGATGAGGATTACTATTCCTGACTTCAATAGAAACCATACATCTAACCTTCTGTCATCTTTTCTAGTGGATGAGGTTTGCATGGGTTGCCTTTCTGTGAGATTGTAATACAGTTATTTTTCTGCCCGGAGGGAGCCGCTTTTACTGTGCCTCTGTTTGGATTGAATGATCTCTCTGCTGGAAAATATCCTGCTCTGTGTTTTGTGACCTCCCCTGCATGCCTTACTGCTTGTTGATGCATTAGCGGGGTAGGTGGCCAGCTCTTCCCAGAAAGCATTAATAAAGATGTAAGCAAGCAGTGTAAGTAAACGTGAAAGGCTAACAAAGTTTGTTCTGACAGAAGGTTCTGAGTGGACAAATCTCGAGTAATTTGTTGCAACTGCGTCATGTTCTGCAGGGGTGGAAGGTCTAGTATTCTTTAAAGCCCTGCCCTGCATTACTGAAAACTCTTCAGTACGCTAAGGAGCAGCAGGGCCAGTACCTTTTCTGTTTAATATACACCTTCAGTGTAGACTGTCCTATATTAAATTCCTGTACTGGAAGGCGGTAAGGGTTGGCGTTTAGAATTCCTGTGACATTCATGCATGCATGGATAGCTGTCCCTGGCAGCTTTTTTCTTTAGGAAAGCACTTGGTCACATGTGAATGACCAGCTAGCTGTTCTTCACGAGGACACTTGCTGCCCTTTAACTGGTACATTGACCTTGGTCCAGCTTGGCCACCGCCCTTCCTGTAATTCAATTCAGCAGCTGACAATAAATGGCCATAGATTTTTAGCATTTGGCAGTACCTTTAGAGTGCTACAGTATTTGCTTTCTAGGCAGTAAGGTCCTGGAGCCGGACAATACAGCAGCCTGCAGTTATTGGAAAGTTTTGTAACCAAATGGGCAGTCTAGTTGTTGGTGGCAAAGAATGTTATGTCAGACTGTGTTCTGATTTTTGCCAGGAAATGGTTAGTCTATGAATGACACAAAAATCCTCCATCCATGCTGTCCCAAACAGGTTTTTTTTTTTCTTATAAAAGAGCTTTCTAAAATCGTTGCTAGGCAAAAAGATGCATGTGGACAAAAAGACAATTACGATGGCCTTCAGCCTGCTGTTTGGATGCAGACTGGACCTCATAAGCTATAGCTGCTTTAAAAGGCTGTGCCTTTAAATTATTATTTCAGTAATTTCTTTTGGAGGTGCTTTTCTGGTAAAAGTTTACCGTGGATGTTTGACTCTATTTCCTTGTAGTGTTCTTATATCTGACCAGAGATTTTACCCTTACAAAAGGTAATATAGAGATGTGGTCATAATCTTTGAGACAGTGTGTACTTCGAGCTGGAGAACAGCCTTTGTAGTTGTTTTAAGACTTCAGGGAAACCTTTGTGTCTTAGCAGCTGAGGTTGTATTTCATTAGTTAAAGTGATCTGTGGTGCCTTATGCCAGCTGACAATCACCAGGTGTATTTGGCCATTTTACTAATGAAGAGAAGGATTATTGAAGGAGCTGTAATTCAACTAGAGACCAGTGTTTGTCAGAGGATTTTGGGGAGCTTACAATTGCATTTTTTTCTTCATTACCATATACTCAATATTTTATGGTTGTCTTTATGTCTGTTTTCATTACCACCAGCTGCCTGGTCTAGATGGGATATTCCTGTCCAAGAAAGAATCATCTTTACTTCAGAGTTATAACGACAAACTGAGAACAGCAAAGAGGGTAAACTCGGTGCTCTCACTGTGCTCATTCTTCACGGCTGAAGGGTCCGGTTAAGTCAATGTCCAGTTATATAGGGAGGCGATAGGGATCTGTTTAGCTTTTTAGAAAATTAAATTCCACTGAAACAGTATAACTGGAACCACAGAAGTAGGAGGAAAACTATTTTCCATTCTGAAATATGTCTTTGTATAGTGTTGTGAGTTGGGTTTTTTAAACTTGCTAACAGTACCTAATAACTTCTACATTATACAGCGTACACTGAGTCATTGTTTACTCAGGGAAATGACTTTCAACAGCCAGACTTGTTTGCTAACTTTAATAACTGAAATATGCAGTTCCACACATTATAAAGCAGCACACTATAATCAACATTTTTTTAAAACCAAAACTGATACATATTTGCAACGCCATACAATGTTGCATTTTAAGTAGTGTTTCTGCAGTTCAGGTGTTGATCTGCAGCAAAGGCTGTCCAATGGTGCAATTTTGAGAAGAGGGAAGATTATTGCACCAAATTGTTTTGGGTTTGGTTTTTTTGTGGGTTTTTTTTTTTTTCTAGAGGTTTACTGAACCTTCCAAATTAGAGACCAGAAAGCCTTGTTCTCTGTCCACACATCTTCTTGTTTTAAATAACAGGTTGTCTTATACTCTTAGGATCTTGGAGTCTGTTCAGAATTGCCTCTTCTGCATCTTGGGAGGGAAAGCCACACCTTTGCACCAGGAAGCCAGGAATTCTCTCTCTGACAGAACTGGAACTTAGACAGCAAAACAGATGTTTCTTTTGCCTCATTTTAAGCGAGCACTGAAGTTTGGTTGCAAGCAGTTTTCTTGCCTTTTCTTGACTGTTTATCTGTTGCTTTGTGTTAGCACATTATTTTCACACCGCTATTACAGGTAGCTTCCCTACCCATCCATGACAACTATTAAGATTATAATAACAGCCAGGGTTTGTATACTGGATTGTTTTTTGGTGTACTGAACAAACAAGACCAAGTGCACACAATGCAATATAATAGGATTTCTCCATCAGTTTGTTCATGTGGGAATGAATTGGGGGCAGCTAAGCGTGCCTGACTTGCGTGTGAAGGGACAGTGCGGGAAGAGTGTTTGGACTGTTGAAAATGTAACTTTTGAAGATATTTCAGATCCTCCTTTTGAATTTATGCATTTCTGAATTTGTGGTCAGTTATCTTTCCTTTTCCTTCAGAGCTACTAAGTACCACATAATTAGAAAAATATTGCAATTTGGAAGAGAAGATTCGGGGCAATATGATTACTGGAAAAGCGTAGTAATGTATAATGAAGAACTGCTTTTATATCTGTTGCACATTCCCAAAAACAACAAACAAACAAAAAAGTACCTCTCTCATTTCTTAAGAAGGCCAAACACTGCATTTTGAAGAGTGTATTTAAAATGTATATTTTTGATTTCTTATAAAGTCACAAGCTTTTTTGGCCAAAATTTTGTTTGAAAATAGAAAGGAAAACTTAAAGTCTCGATTAAAAATGAGGGCAAATAGAAAATATGTGACTTCCAAAATCCCTGTTTTATTTGTGCATGGATTTGTTGCTCTTAAAGTTGGAGGAGGGGATCAAAAGCAAGTTCTGCAGAGAAGTACAGAGTGTGTTTTTGTGTGCCTGATCGTAGCACTCTTTGGGAATGTACATGATTTCTAACTTTAATCTTGCTGATTTTCTGTCTGGAAAGCTCGTGGATAGGAACTAGGAACAGCAGCTTATGGAGCCATTAGCAAAGCTAGAACATCTATTATTTGTTTAAACAAGCATGGTGGGGGTTTGCATCATCCCTAAACCTTATGAAAGCGTTGCTCTGAAACTCTGATTTTTACCATCTCAGAATTTCTCGTATTTTACTTTTGTACCTCCGTTAACACAATTAACTGTATGCTATGAGAGTCCTAGCAGGATTTGGAGGTACTGAGAGAGCCATCATGTTTCCTTGGGCATAAAATCATGCTGTTACCACTGTAGGATGTCTGGATGAACGCTAGCTTGTTTCTGGTCAGCTAGGGTGTAGGAGGAGAAGTCAAAGTATGGATGCACATATCAAGGTGAGACACTGTTGGTAGGATAGGGAATGTACATGTTCATAACCTTAAGGGGATTTGAATATTTTGTGCTGGCTGAAGGGGTGGGAATCTGAAAGAAATTAGAGGCTGAAAACGTGTGGGAGGCCAGAAAGAAAAGTGGAGGCTGGAAAGGGGTAGGAGTCTGGAAAGAGGGGGGAAGCCAGAAAGTAAAGTAGAAATGGAAAAGGGGTGGGTGACTAATAAGAAAAGTAGAGACCGAAAAGGAGTGGGAGGCCAAAATAGCGTGGGAGGTCAGCAAGAAAAGTAGAGGCCGACAAGAAGGGTAGGCTGGAAAAGTTTGAGGGGGATAAAGAGGCATGGGAGGCAGAAAAGGTTGGGAGGCCAAAATAAGCCTGTATCATAGATCCGACCAACCTTACTACTCTCGTTTTTGTCTCTGCATCCTCCTGAAGTAGTGATTCCACAGACCATTTAGCAGAGTTGAAGAAAACGAAAGCTCAGCCTTATGCAGTAACTTAGAGACAAATGCCTGTATCTTGCCTCTTTTATTCTTTCAGTTGGTGCTTAGTTTCAGCACTTACAATTTTGGGTTCCAGCAGGAAGCATTTCTTTAAATTGTTTGAAATCTTGGTCGCTATAGAAGTACGGATGAGCAGTAGCACTGTCTGTCACTTAGATGTTGGCTGCCTTAAAATACTATCCTTTAAGATCACCAAGATGTCTCCTCAATTTGTAGAAGAAGGAGTGCTCTCATGACTGCTTATGCAGGGATTGGAGCAATTTGGGATAATAGAAGGGATAATTTATGCAATTTTATGAGGTATTTCTAAAACAGGTGTGTTAGAGTCCCTAGAATATTTAAGAAAAGCATGTGATGACATAATGATATGAGCACACTATCTTTTCTTTTTGCCTGATATAATTAAATAATACATGGGTTGATGGTTATGGGCCATTTATATATTTGGGTAAAGCTTTCAGACATTACTTGTCTCGAGTATAAACTAATCTGATTTGAGATAACCATGTCCTGATACAAGGAAGAAGTATAAAGGAAAGGAGAGCAAAGAAAAAAGAGTCAAAGACCTCTTCCTGGAGATAGCTGTAGATGATAACCACATTGAAACCTTCCTCTACTGCGTTGGTGAGAGCTACCCAGAGCAGGGGGTGCCTGGTGCTGAGAGCCTGGCAGGTAGTGAGTGTTGGGAGTGAGGACTTCTGTGTTGCTCTGGCAGCTTGGTCATGAGGGCACCATGTGAAGAGGAAATGTTGCAAGAGATGTGAAGTTCGGTATGCAAAAAAACTTGCAGAGCGAAAGGGGGTGTTTGCTTGCTCTCTCTCTAAGCAAACCTGACCGGTTGCCAGGTGTCTGCTCTGATGATTCCGTGTCTAGGTGGGGAAAGAGGGGAGCTCATTCCAAGCTTAAGCCTTGCATATCTTTACCTGGAAACTGCTGCTATCCAAACCGCTTAGCTCAGCTTACAATGGGAGGAAAATTCCTCAAAGTGGCTCCGTGTAGGATGAGAATGTGAACTATGTCCAGGCTGAAGTCCGTGGAACTCAAAACCTGCACTCATGTAACTGTTTACTTTTTTCCTAGAAGCTTCAGGTAAGTTGGTTATTTGTCATCAAATGCATTTTTGCCTGAAATACTAATTGGCTGCCATAAGAAATAGGTAGCCTCTGTGAAAGGATTGCATTGCCACCTGAGTGGAAACGGGGAGTGGAAGAAAATCAGTGTTGCTGCAGGTTGAGTGCACATGTCCAGAAAGAAATCTTTTCCGAGCATTGTACAAGCAAGCTATTACTTTCTGAGGAAAAGTTTTGTTGTGACAAATCTTGCTTTTTTTTTTTGGATAGGCTGGAAAGGTAAATTCTGGTATAAAGCTCTAGAAGTAGCTGTCAGCTTGGTACCTGGCCTTCTGTTTTGAGCGGTGAATTTCTCTGGTTAATCTCTCTAGCACTGTGCTGAACTCTTGAAAGTGCTTTTCAGGCCATACTTTCACTGGCCTCAAACCAAATTATCTTAATTGCAAACCACTTATCTAAACTGCTGGTTAGTCAACAGAAATGTGACACAGTACTCATTAGAGCAGAAGATCAATCAGTGTTTAGCGTGGGCTGGAGTGAGATTTGCGGATTGATAGGGAATGAGAGGGTTCATTTAGGTCAGTAACTGGCACAGTGATGAGCATGCAAAGTCGGCTTCCCCCCTCCTGTGTGCTTGCAAGCAGAGTCCAGCATCATCAGCCCTCATTTCTAAGACACCTGCCAAAAAGTGTCAGTTTTTCACAATCTTGCTGAATAGCAGAGCAGTGTATTAGCTAGGCATGTTTCTGCTGGCAAATCAGGTGTGACATATATACCCACATGCGTCAGGTTAGGGAATTTACATTGCTGATTTCCTGATCATGGAACACTACAGCTGACAGTCTGTAGCCTCTAGTGTTGTTACCGTCCTTGTCCTGGAGGCTGCTGGTGGTGATAATATACGTGCATCGCTTCTGAAAGTTTTAAACGTTTGGAGGTATGTATATGTGTAAAGGGTAGGGGACAAAGCAAGCAGCCAGGCAGTCTTAGAGCTTCCTCCACGTCACTCTCAATGAAATGCCCTTTCTTTACTTGTCTGCCAGGAGGGTGTATTCTAAGATAAGCTTATACTGCCGTGAAGTTCTATTTAAATTGGTTTCGCTGTGGTTCTCCACTCCCTGCCTTGTACCTGCACTAGCTTTGACCCTTTGGTGAATCAATTGAAACAAAGTTTGGAGATCAATGACGACAGGAAAAAAAAAGAAAAAAGGCTTTCTGTTTATTTAATTCCCTGAACTGTCTCATCACAGAGCTGAACAGATCTCAGAGGAGGGAGAAGGCCAGGACAAGCACAGCTGGGGACAGAGGATGGGCTGCATCGCAGTAATGTCAGCTGTCTAGGTCAACTTACAGCAGCCCGAGACTGCTCTCTGGCACCTCGGAGGACACTTTCTGTGCTCTTTTCACCTTGGAGAAGTGTCTGTAATGTAAGGCTGTGGGTATGATGGCTTGTGTAGCTGTTCTCTTCTTATGCTACTGCTTTTTGATCCTTGAAGTCAGTGGTAGTGAGGAGAAGTTTGAGTTTGCTAGAAGGTTCTGTCGTTGTACTGGAGGACTTTTGTGCCTTGGTGTGTGGGCTGATTGGCACTAAAACCTCCCAGCTTCTGGATGTGGAGCTAGGCCAGCTGTTTGGAACATAAATGGTAATTAGTTGTCTTCTAAATGTTGGCTTTATTAAGATTTACAAATACAATACACTATCTCCACTTCTTGTAATGGGGATTCCCAAGCTATAATACTTATTATAGCTCCTAAGCAGTGCAGTAACCCTCTGTCCATGGAGTACCTGCATTGCTGTTCCCCATTAACATGGTATTGGGTCAGGAATAGGGAAGCACTGGTTAAATCCTGGTACGGACAGCCAGGGTAAACACACTTTGACACTGAGCCAAGAGAAGCTGGTGTCTGTTCTGCCTCTTGCCGAAGCAGCACGCAGAGTGGCCGGGGTTCAAAGCAGGGAGCGTAGCCCAAATCTGAGGGGTTAGGCACTGATACCTGGTGTGTTTTGCTCTCTCTGGAGCAGATATACCTCTGCTGCTTCCCAGAGCATTGCCGTTTGTAGGAGAGCCGGTGCAATGGGGGCCTGGAGGGAGGACACCCTGCCTAGCTGAGGATGCAGGGATGCCCACTTTTGCATGGCTTTTCAACAGGTCTAAAGGTTCAAAGGACTTTTGGGCCCTGCGGGACTCTTTAGCAAGGTATATGTGTGGGGTAGTAGGACAGAGTTACTGGGTTGTGGTATCTGAGCATGATGTTGTAATCGACACAGGCAGAAAGGGTAAGGGAGGAGGAATTCATATGGCTGCCAGAACCTTTCGTGCGAGAGGTTGGATCTGGACGTATGCCCTTTCTGGGCATACGTGCAGGTTGCTGCAATTTGTAGCTGCTATTGCTGTCACCACCAGTAGTGGCACCCAAGTAAATAAAATTTAGAAACGCCATCCTGCAAGAGGCTATTTCTAGATAGAATTGAAGCTGCATGTGATTTAGTGGACTGTAGCCTCATTGTGAGGGTAGAAGGCAACCAAAAGTGGTTTGAACTGGAATTCTTTAGAGTGTTGTTGCTAACACTGTAGTGGGCAGCTGGATTAAAATATTTTGGAGCTTTACTCCTTTTTGATACCATACTAGCACTCTTGTTAGAAGCTTCATAACAAGCTAAAAAACCTTGGCAGTTGCTAGCGCAAGCCCATATTTTTAGATACTCTATTGATATTTTTTTTTCCCCAGTAAAGAGATGTTCTGGCAAAAGACAAAGAAACAACTTTAGAATGTATACTAAACACAAAGATTATCACCCAGCAGGTAAGCTGGGGCAGCAGAGTCAGTAATGGGTTAGCACTTGGATTTGTGAATTTTGGAATAGTGGGGTTCACCTTTGCAGGGAAGGGTAGTACCTGCATGTTTTACTCCTGTGACCCATCAGCTGTTCCAGTAATTCTTCAGAACGTGGAATTTGTCAGGTCACCAGACAAGTGTGTGCTGCCTTTGTGCTGCCCATCACAGACACCAGGAATCCCGAGAATGTGAAGGATACTCAAATTCCAGTTCTGTGTGCTCACCCTTCCTCCTCCTCTAGGGACTAGTGGAAGCAGGAAAAGGGGGTCAAGCTTGAAATACAAAGGCAAAGAATAGGAATTTGTGAATATATAGCAGATAACACCCATCACTGTACTTTGCCACTCTCACTCCCCCCCATTGTGGAAAGTATGATTAAAGTCAGCCGCTCCGCCCTGACTGTCTGAACCGTACATACATGCACAAATGCCAGATTCTCTTCATTCCAGGCTGCTGACTTCAAGAAGGACTTGCTCTGACAAGCTGGAAATGAGGGCTGGCAGCTTCGTCTGCAACTCAAAGGCTTTATCTCTCTTAAGACACGCTTCCTAACATTTCCCACAAATACTGTTCTGCTGGTCGGAGTTGTTGTATACACAGGACGCCATCAGGCACTTATGAATAAAGCCTCACGTTGTGTAACTCTCCTTAGAACAGGCATGGAAAACTTCATAGAGCAATTGGCATCAGGCCCACAGCAGAGCTTGCTCTCCTTGTGCTTCAGCCTCATTATTTGGGGAGCGGTAGGGAGAGTCAGCTCAGCCTTTTGATTCTTTTGTCCCCCGACCAAGAGCTGGTGTTCTGTCCTTCACAAAAAATCTACTGTCCAGCCTTCATGTTCCACTTTGGATACTTCCATCAGCTGATGATGCATTCATCTCCAGCTCCCACAGCATATTCCTGCAGTTCATCACCTTGGTGTCTCTCTCCTCTCTGAACTCCCACCTGGGTCTCCCTTCACTTCTTCCCCACTTCACCATAGCAAGCACAACTTCTTTGACTTCTAGGATCATTCTGGCTCCACCAGCAACTTGTTTCCCTGATCTTGCCTCCTAGCATTATTGCTTCACTGCTGCTTCTGCTCAGTGAAGGATGCCAAGTGTGTCCACCTGTTAGGGTATTTTGCATGCACTTTTAAGCTGTCTGCTTATGCTGCATATGCAGTCTTTCACTTAGAATATTTATACTCCCTGACCTATCTCAATCAATTGATGAACTCAGCCTTCAGTGCTTTCCTGGAGCGAAACCTATTTGAGAGAGATAATAATGGTTCTAGAGAGCATCTGTGTCAGTAATTGCAAGATGGCCAAGCTCTTCTTTGGATGTTGGTTTTGTTTCAAAATGGGTATTAGAGCAAGTATATTTTTACATTCATATAATATTTAACATGAGAAATTGAGATAACTTTAAGTTTGATGCAGTAAGGCATGCACCCAGGTATAAAAATTTATCATAAATCAAATTTGAGTAGTCGTTATGGTTGTGACAAGATTTCTGCTTAAAAGGGTATCTTTGATGTAATCATCATATTGCTTCAGAAGCAGCTTGCCAGTGTAATTTTAGGTTGTGGAGGGTGTGTACATGTATATATTTTCTAAAAACCGTAAGACCTACCAGTATTAAATATCTGCCCAGTACTTCACAGATTTCACAACTGGCTGTTAGTAGACAAAACTTTTTTGTGTGTGATGGTTGAGGGAGGGCTGTTTTCACAGGGGCTGTGGCCTTGACTGATGGCCATAGAACTAATCAAGTTGAGTAGAAAAGGGATCCCGCTAGTCTCGGTTCCAAATCCTCTCTCTTGACCATGGGACCGTGCTTTCTGGACACTGTGTGAAAAAAGATTTGTGAAACAAAAGCGTTCATTTCCCCTTATCTAGCTTAATGTGTAAAGAGCAGGCAGCTCTGAAGCAGCGATATGAGAGAATTAAAATCAGTGTTTAGTGAGGATTTTGAACAAGAAGCTGGCATGAAGAAGTACCCATAGCATTTAACCTCTGTGTTTTATTCATCCTGGAGCAAGTGTAATTTAAAGTGACACCTCTATAATTGATGAAGTATCTTTTTACCATTTGTTTAATTACCAGTTTCAATGTCTAGAAAGCAGTGGATCAATAATTCACAGTGATGAACCTCCCTGTGTCCCTCTGTTTGTCAAATTCAGCCATACAAACAATAGCTCCTCAAACAAACCCTCAAGTTTTGATGCTTTTCTTTTTCTTTAGGTGATTTTAAAAGAGCTGAACTTTTTTTGCTGCCGCAGGTGTACTCCAACACAACTGAAGCTGATGGCAGAGCTCCCACTGACCTCGGTGAAGCAGGGTTAATCTAGGGCTTGCTGGGCACACTGTATCAGCTCGCATCTGTTTGCAGTCTCCTCTCATTATTGTACACTGGCTAAAGCTGGGCTCGTGTTGTTGCTGCAAGAGCAGATGATGCTGCCCTGCCAATATCTGAGAGCTGTTAGAAAATTTAAGGAAAGGAACCAAAGCTGCTGCCTGTATTTCATGTATATTTCTTACCTTATAGGCTTTGATAACATGTGTTGATTTTCCTGTGGGAGGTACCTATTCTTGAGGCTCTTGGACCCTTCTTTCAGGTCAGAGCTTAGATTCCCACATGGCTCTGCATCACTCCCTGGAGAATCTATGCCTGTCAAATCAGAGGAAAGCATTTCCTTCCCAGTGGGATGAGACTTCTGACAGTTCCTGTCGTCATCCTAGCTGCCGTGGACAGTAGGGTTTGCTCAGACAGCATCGGAACAAAAGATACCCAACCTCCATGAGATCTCCAAATCCATGCACTTCGAGCAGGATGTGGCCTTTTGTGGAAAGGACTCCCACCTACGCACTGGTGGCCTCAAGGCAGAAGGATACCCTTCACTTTTTTGAGGATGTGTTCATTATCTGCATCAGCACAAGTGGATGCTTCCCCTTTCCTTTCTCTTATTCTTAGGGGTGCTGGTCCTCATCTTCTAATGGAGAACAGAACACTGTGGGACAGTTGGTATTTCTGTTAATGTCACAGCTGTCACAACCAGCTGATGATACCTAAGTAACGGGAGCTGTGAATTCCTTCAGGATCTCTCGTTTGAGTTGGAGGTCACAGCTCAGAAGGTTTCTTTGATATGGTAGAAGTAAAGGGTCAATAGGAAAATTGCTGGGCCTGCCTGGGACTACCTATTTTACCTGCCTCAGCAAGATTTATGTAGTTTTTCAACCACCCGATGTAGGAGTGTAAGTAAATCAGAGAGAGAGAAAGAAAGGATTTGGACCTAGCCACAGCTGGGGAATGAATGTTTCCATTCACTGCACAGGCCCATGTTTATCCAGATGTGGAACACGCATTCCTGAGAACCACAAAGGAATGGGCTCCTTGATTATTCTTTAGTGTGTATTTTGTCTTTGGTTTTGATTAAAACTATGTCCCTGATAATGCAGAAAATCTTGAAGATGCTGTGAGCAGGAAAGTGTAGTTGTCCTGAGTGAGCAGGGAGTTGAAACCATGTCTTGGAGAGGAGATACTCATTACACTTCAAAGGGTGCTTACTAAGTTCCAAGCCAATGACTTTTTTAATTTCTTTTTTTTTTTAACATCAGTGTGATTACTACTTCTTTGACTTTAAAAAAATATCTTGATTTAATGTAGCTTTGATTCAACAGGAGTATCAATTTTTAAAATGTTGGAAAACAAAATTTTGGATCATTTGATGAGTGCAAGCTGATGCCGGTGGATGTGAGATGTCCTTCTGAAATGATGTCTGTATCTTCCAGGCATCCTGGAATATTTCTGCCAACATGATGGCAACTCATCACTCCCTGTTTACTGTTAACTGAGGATATATCTATTTTAGGATAAAAATGTTTGCAATTCACAAAAACATTAAAGACTTTGTTCACTGTGGGATCTTTGGGGTACTGTCAGACTGGTCAGAAGGCGATTACCTCAGACAATACCCTTCATCTGGTGGCTTTTGCCCCCTTTTTCAGAAGCAACAGAATAGGCAGGGTAAAGGGAAGCAGTTCAGACATACGCCAGCTGCAATATCATCTGCCCACGTGCTCCTGTTGGTTGCCAGGCCTCAAGTCTGACACGCTGCCAGATAGCCAGTCTGCACTGTGTGTCTACTTTTCTTTCGTCTGCTTTTGGAAACTGCTTAGGCCATTTTTTTTAACATAATCTGGAATTTCTACAGATCATTGGATATTCTTATTTTGGGTTCATGATCTAGTTTTACTCCAGACTGTTGTTGAAACTCTTGCCTTAAACTTTTCATAGGGGACTTATGCCATCACAATAAATGTCAAATGCTCTTTGTTCCCCGACAAAGAAGGGTTTGAAAGGAGTTCAGTACCATATGTGTTCCTAATAGTTTTATTAGAACTTATTTATAACTTTTCACTGTCCCAAAATAACTGCCTGCCTTAGGCCAATGGAGTCAGTTTGGGACAGAGGAAAAAAAGTGGTGGAAGTACAAATTGTGCCTGTAAACTCCACACTTATAAATCATCAAATTAAAAACTACTCCACTTGTTTGAATGTCAAAAGCATTGAATGTGCCCTTTTTCTGGGCTTACAGAACTTGGCCCAACTACGTCTTTCTTCTTTGCTTACAGCAGTGCTATGTTTGCATTAAAAAAGAGTCACACCCAGGAGGAGAATAAGAACTCGTTTCTCCCAGGTATCACCTGCTTCTGGCATCAGAATGAAATGTTGCAAGAATACTTGCAGATTGGTGTGTTGTTCTTCTTTTTCCTTAAGGAACCTGTAGACATTACATGGAGCAAACCTGTGAGAGATGCCGTTTGTACCAATACAAAATGTTGCTAATAGTAACATTTCCCTAAATTTGGGATACAAATTATACTGATATATACATCTTTATGCTACTATAAACTTTCCATACTAGGGATTTTGTTATTACACTAACGGGAGTGGGGAGTAGGAGTAGTTGTTGGGGCACCACATGTGTACAAGCTATTTAAAAAAACCCAGAATTTCAGGAAATTTATTCCATATGTGATCCTCTCTCTTGTGCTTTTCAGGAAATTTTTAGTCATTTGGCCTTTATTTTTCTGACATTGGAAGCTTGAATGTACTAATATAACCTAGATATTACCTGTGCTCCAGTCTCCACATAGCAGAAAAGTTCATGGTTTTGACAGCAAACTAGGAGTTCAACAATAGCTTTATTCAGACTTTACGAAAAGGAAAAGCTTCACTTTAACTAAAAGAAACAATTTCATTTGGCTATTTTGAGGGAGGTGTTTCCTTTTTAAACTATTTTGACAGTACCAAATGGTCTGGTTTTGGGTGTGGTTTGTTTTAATGCAAAACTGCATCGATAAAAGTTGTCCATTAAAAGAAAAAAGGACAATGTAGGACAAGTCAGTCAAGTTTAGTTGTTTCCTATAAAGCAGTCTGATATAGTAGATAAATGTTATTTGGATTTCTGTAAAATTATACGTGTTAACACAATTAAGAATAAAGTTATTCAGATAGCCTTCCCTAGGTTTCAGACTTAAACCACTGAAGAAAATAAAGCAGCTTAAACTTACTGTTTTGCTGCCAGCAGTTCTAAACAGACAATTCCTATATTTAGAGAAGAATTTTACGATTATCATCAGTGGCAAATTCTCATAAGAAGCTGGGGGAAACTTGGGACCCTATCAATATAACATTAGTAGGGACAGTTGGTCTCTGCTTCCAGATTCCTAGTCTTGGATCTGTGATTCTTCTCACTTTTGAGAGCCAAGACAAGTATCTTATTTCTCCCGGAGCAGACTTTCAGAAACTGAGCAATCAACTTACTGACTACATCCTTTGACTTGGTATGTAAAACAAGTAGAGAAGACAACAATGTTAGGGTCCAGGCTTAAAGTTGAGACTTTGCACTCACTTAGATGCCCAGGGAGCTAGTTCCCAAAACATTGTTTTTTCCAAAATTAATTAACCTTCTGATACCACTGACCACAAGCAATACTAGCAAAGGCCATCTTTCTGAATTGCTTCATAATTGTTATGCAGCAGTTATTACATGAGAAAAGAGGCATAAGAGTATTTAATCTAAAATGCTTTCTTGTAATTGTTTTTCTCTAAGAATCATAACCACTTATGCTTACCAGTTCTGAAAAAAACCTGCCTGTTGCCTGCATTTGTTTTCCTCCTCACTGTGCGGGCAAGAATGTGAAATATCTAATTGGACAAAAATTAAAGGTCAGTTTAAAAATCTCCAGAAATCGAGATGTCCCTAAAGATAAGTTAAATATGAAACATCCTCTTGGGACAGAATTGCTATATGCCCTGGAAAGTTTAACACACCCTTGAGTGCACACCCTTTTCTGGCCGGGTAGTATGGGGACACGGTGTGAGCAACTGGTGAAGAACGTACCTGAGAGCCTGATTACACTGGAGCCATCCTCTGGAACAGTATAGGGAATGGTAAATCTCAGCCATGTTCTCATTGGGACTGTGAAGCTCCTGATGCTGTGATGTAGAAGAGTGCTTCTGCTGTCAAAACTCCGTCTTACGGTCTCATCAATGAGCCTTTCATAAGGGTAGCCTCACTTGCTTTTTTTTTTAAGGCTCTCAGCCTAACTTTGCTGTGGCAAACTGACCATTTCAGCTCAAGGAGGTCTTACCAGCTAACATGCTGAAAATCTTGGCTAGGATTTGGCCTCAAGTTCCTCTAGAAGCTGTGTGACTCTGCAGGGGCTGCGTCTGTAGACAGAAGACAGGCAGGAGGTAGCAGGGCTACAGATAAAAAATTATTTGTACGTTGTGTCACAAACATCTATTGCTGTCAGAAAAAAGAGTCTGGGTGATAAACCTGTCTAGGAATTTATATTGTACTCATTTTCATGGCAGCTATGAGACCATGTCAGACTGTGTTGGCTCAGCAAGCTTCTCTGCAGTGGGAGACCAGAGCTTCTGGCCTTATCCAAAGACAAAAGCAGAGATGGAAAGATACCACTCACTGGGGATCACAGGGAAACGTTCCAGTTATATCACTTTATCCAGACGAGGTCTTTGTGAGCATTGTTGGAGGAACTCCCTGTCATTTGTATAAGAAGGAGGAAAATATGTCTTTAACTGGGCTTGCAGGTTTTGTGTCTGTTGAAGCGATAGTGGGAAGCGTGCACTGGAGCTGCGATGACAGCTCCAGGCAGAAGCCAGTCTGACAGTTTTGCTGAGACGCACACAGCTCCTCGTAGTCACAAGCAGCTGCTGCTGAAACTGTTGGCCTGCGAGACATTAATACGTACAGTTATGTGGGAACGCTTTGAAAATTAAGTTAAATGCCTCCTTCCACAGGTGCCCAACATCTTTACAGTTTAAAACAAAATGAATGAGAGAGCTGTACAGTTCCCAAAACGCAGCAGCAAACGGTTGTGCTCCATGGATCTACTGCCTGGGAAGGGCAGGTAGGAGAGCTGTCAGCCTTCCTCTGCGTTAGCACTGGCCACATCATGCTTTAGGACAGGGCTGTGTCTTTTCCTGCCCTTTCCATATCAGAGATGTGCTCAGCCCTGCTTTGCAGGCGCTATTTTGTAGATTTAAAAGTCTGTTCTGCCTGTCTTTTTCCTCCCATGAAGAAAAGCAAGGGCATGATAGAAAAAGGACATTTGTACATTTAGTTTTCTGTCTGGGGCTGTGGGAGAGGACCCTCTCTGCTCCGGAGAGAGGAATCCCAGGTTAAGTGCTGCCCATCCTTGCAGAGGGGAACTGGGTGCTGCCATCCCAGAGAGGACTGATGTGCGGAGCGCCCTGCTCTGCCAGTTGTGTCCCTGCTCAGTACTCTTGTATGTTCTTCTTTTCCAGACTGCAAACAGTTTAGTGCTGATCTGGCCTTATATAGTAATTTCCTATTATTAGAAACATTTCCTTGGGATCTTTGCTCAGGGAGTAGCAGAGGGAAATCCTGTTTCCTTCATCTAACATGCAGGCAAAGCACCAGTGTTCACTCTTTCCTTATCTAGTGTCGATAGAACAAGAAGTTTTTGTTATGATATGCTTTCCAGTCTTAATCCCTTTCTAACCCTAAGCCTCTTTTCAGAAACGCAGAAAAAAGACAATTTGAAGGAATAGGAACTGTCAGCCACCGATGTGAGCTGTAAAGCAGCCTGTCATTTCTGCCTGTTCTTTCTCAGCCGTGTTTTTCTCTCTCGGATTTAGTTGTCCGGATGCTTTGGAAAACAAATTCTCTTTTTCATGTTGGCTTCTGTGAAAAATAGTGCAAATAGGACATTTCACCTGGGTCTGCCAGTATATTGATAGAAAGCTAATGGCTGTGTTAAAAAAGAGGAACAATTATATATATTAAGGAGGGAGAAGTTTTTATTTTGCGTGCAACAAGAATGTGTTTTTAAAGGAGAGACTGGTCACTGAAAGCACAGAGATATGTACAGGCTTTGAACACTTAATTTTTCCTGTGAAAACATTTTTTCCCCTTAAAAGGAAGATGTAGGTCCTGCCACTGGGAGTGACTGTTTAGAAAGTCAGTTGGGAGGAATGCACATCAGCTGAACTGAGTCAGGCTGTTTGTATTAACAGCTCCGTCAAAACGGCTCTACTTGTTCTTGCCACAGACTCTGCAGGGGAGCTGCTTAAAATGATTCTATCAAAGTAAGGGCAAAGCAATCAAACTGAATTAACTGTTGTTTTTGAACTCTTTGCTATTGAAGTTAGTTCAACAATTACTGTTGGATTCAGAGTGCGTAGGACGTGTTTGTAAAATCAGCTGAAGAAGTGACTGTCTTGTAGTCCTGTGGAACAACCAACAGAGCCATAGCACAGGGCAGCGCCCGAGTGGGACGGAGCGAGAGTTGCCACATGCATGAAACAAACTGGCATCATATTAAGGGCATCTGGTAATTATAAAGTGGGACTTTGTTCTGACGGTCACTGTCAAAGCCAGTCATCCATTTCTGTTTCACTGGTTCAGCAGAGAGCAATAACAAGGAAAATTTATCTTAATTTGTTAGATTAACCCAGTTTTGGTTTTCACTCACGTCATAGACCCAGAATTATTGTGTGTGTGCGGGAGCCATAACTAAATACGAGCGCTGCATATGTGCTTTTTAATCTGCCGTTTCTCAAACACATCTGTCATCAGAGGTATGAAAATAGTGAATAACGCTTACAGAGAAGGTGTAGGAGTACAAGGAGAGGTGTGTGGCTCCATCTTTGTTTTTTGTAATATTACATTTTTTTGTAATACTCTTGTTTATTTGTGAAAGACTGAGCTTGGGAAGAAGAGGTGTTTAGTGTTCTCACTGTTGAAGCTTTCTTGAAACAAACAAAACCAGTATTGACGGTTTTAGGCATTACAAAGCATAAATTAGAATCCAAAATAATAATTTAAATATTCTTTGTCTTCTGCCGTTTGAACCCTTTTGGCCACACCTATCATGTTTTTAAGCTTTTGTGTATAATCGTGCAAACACATTCACACAGAATCGAAGAATTCAGAGAACTCATGATGATGTCATAAAGTTTGGAGTAAAATTAAGGAACTTTACCATCTTGAGACACCTTTTGAGTGAGTATAATGGGCTTTTGATTTAACCTTTATAGGTCTGCAGTTTCATAACTGACCAGGAATGTTGTGTATCCAGGGACCAATGTCCTATGTCCAGACTACTTGTCTGGGGGACAACTGGCTACTCTCTGCATGGGCAACGAGGAGATGCATTAATACAAACAACAAGAGGGTAGAAAACAGACAATGCTTAGCAGAGCTAATGGCATGGGGAAGCAGTTCTGCCTTGTTATCAAGCCTGTTACAATAATTAATGTTGCTTCTTTGGCAGGGCATTGATTTATCCAGTTATCATGCAGTCAGATGTTCATCCTCTGCTGGAACAGGCCTTTTTTGCTAAGCAATGGGCCAAATGCCTGTCAGAATCTCCAGTTTCTGCTATAGGGTGTCTTAGGAATGCGAAGCATTTTAATCAGATTTAGATTAGTATAGTCTGGATAGCAGGACACATGTGATAGGTTAAAGAAACTTCTATTTTTTAAGACGTTCCTCTGACCTGCAAGAGGAAGGGCTCTCAAATTCCTGGCCTGTTTAGGGTGGTTTGTTTCCCATGGTATCTTTGCCAAGTGCTTTCTAATTATGGAATGTGTCTTATTCTGTAGTTCTTTTGCAAGACAGAAATAATGAGTATTATAAAAATCCAGAAAAAAGATCTGCATTGGTAGATGGACTTGACATCTTTTGCTTTTGGAATAATGTAGATGTGATCCATATTGATTTTTGAATAGCATAAACCTGAGCCGGCGCCTCTTACCTCCAGATTTATGTTGTGCAGTGGAATCTGCACAGCGGAGGGGAAGACTGGTTTGCTGATGCCGGTTTTGTGGGGCTAAACTCTCTTTTTCAGCAGAGCCACTGCTTGGGGGTGTAGCTTAGCAAGTCCCGCACGGCTCTGTGAGCCCGTTGGAGCAGGGCTGACAGGAAAGGTTTCCAGTCCCCTTGCTTTGAATGTGAAATTGTATGCAGGGAATCAGCTGCTTATCAGCAACGAGCAGAGCAATCCCAGTGCTCTAATCCAGGGTTTATATGAGTCACTTCTAACTGGCGAGGCCTGGAAAACTTGATTCATACCTCAGCCTGTAGTTGCCTGTACTAGTGATGCAGACCTAGCCAGCTTCCTCAGCAGAAATCACAGACAAGGGCTGGGCTCTGTTGCTGGAAAGGAAGAGCCTGGTTTTATCACCTTAACAGTCCAAGATCAAGATCTTTTAAATGAAAATTATGTAGGTTATCTCTGCTTTCCAAATTTTTCTTTTTTTTCCACCTCCCAATTTAGGCTAACCCACACACAGGAGTGTTTACCTCACCAACAAGAGCTGGGCAGTAGTTCGACTACAGAAAAGAGATGTTTTGAGTAAAGATCTTCCCAGTGAATAAATAAAAACAAGGGTTCTCTTGCATAAAAAAGCCAAGGGAAATGTGTATTTAAAAAACCCAAAGTACTTCTGAATATTGAGCTCATATTCTCTCTTACATGGCATTTCCAGTGATGAGATGTGTTCTGAGAAGTGTTAGGAGGTGTAAACTAGGGGAAAGGTGAAGTTGTTAATGTGAAGACAACGCTGTGCTAATACATACCATAAAATTGTAACATGAGTTTTATTGACTCTGTTGTTCGGCTACAACTAGACGGTTTTGAGAAATTATGATGGAGAACTGACATTCTCCTCCTGAAGAATTCGACCCGCCAGGCTGCAGCTCTAATTGTACTTGGAAAACTCCTGGCTCAGAGCTTGCGGTTGTGATTCAGTAATGGCTGATGTGGCTCAATTTGGGAAATGTAGCTTAGATTACCTTTGATTTACCTGTGCTCCTGCACTGAGCAGGGCTTTGGAGCGTTGTCTATTTCTTTCAATGCTCTGAAATAGACCAATGCTAAACCCACCTCTGAAATGTGTCCTGAGGCTGCCTCTGTTATTAATTCACCAAACTCCTTGGTTGGTTGATGATAAGAAGTGAATAAAAATCATGCCAAATAGTTGTGCAAGAATTGAGAGGTACTACAAATAACGTTTCAAAATGGAGGGCAGAAGAGGTGGTGGCACCACAGCTCTCTTCAGAATCATTACCCAAGCTTCATCACAAATCCTTGTAACCGCTGGCACCTTCTTCCTGTGACGAATGGATCTCTGTGGCGCAGGATCTCTGGGATCAATGCCTTGGGTCAGAGCTAATTAGAGAGGAGTGCTGCACCAGACCACTGACGTCTGCTACGTTTCTTGGGTTTTAAATAGCCTGATATCTGAGTAGTGGCCATACACAGTCTCATTTTATTTTAAAAAGCTTTAAAGTAAAGCAAGTAGCTTTTTGATTTAAATCTTTTTACTTTAAAGCTCGGCTTTACCCTTTCTATAATAGAATTTAAAAATTATGCATTTTGATAAAAAGAAAAAACAACCTTATTTAAGCAGAGCTGACTCAGATAGTGCCAGTCATGAAATATCAGCAGTCAGGCTTGGGAATGATTTCATGGCTCTGCATGTTCAGTGGTTAGAGAACCTGCCTTTTGGTGCTGCAAAACTCGGGTGATGACTGCCACGAGGGACCACTGGAAATGGATTCTAACAACTGAGATGCTTGTAAATGTTGGTTCTGGGCAGGTGTGTAGAGTAGGGCTTACTCAGTAGTGCTGCGTGCTGCCCGCAGTCATATCTGATCTGAGACTAATACACCTAAAAAGGGTCTTTGGCCCTTAGAGAAAGAGAATTGGTTTATTTCCGCTTTCTTCTGTTATCCTATGATTGTGAGAAAAGCCTTCCCTACTTAAGAAAAGAAAAATAATATCCTCCAAAAGACTTTTATGATGACAAAAGGGCATTTTTCAGTTTGCCACATCTGTTCACCTGCGTACGGTAGTGAACCGGTCATGATAGCTGATGTTCAGCACGATAGTGACTTCAGTGTGATACCTAAATTTCAGAAGTATTTGAACAGATGCAAGAGAGAGTCTGCAGCAGTCTTTTTTCAGAAGATGATGCACGGCAGGAAAGATTATGTTCCCATTAATTTTGATAAGGTTCTTCTGGAAAATTAGGTGGTGTTTGGATCAGGCTGATGTTTGCTGAGTGCAGATGTGGCTGCATGCATTTAAAGCAAACGACCTCTGAAAATTCAGCTGATGAGTTTGTAGTGTTAGACTAAGTTTGAGACCTCCTAACTGCAGGTGTGAGTTGAGAGGGGTGTGTGGTGCCTTGTACAGCGTGGATAAACCTGCATCTCATTTGCACCCATTTGCCATGCACTTGGCTAATTGTAGAGTTCCATATTACAGATCAGTTGGAGAGGGGTCCGTTAGAAGGGTGGTAGAGAGGAGAAATGGGTGGCAATATGCTTTGTGCAGATTGTGATTATCTGTCTTGGGAGACTTGCAGGCAGAAACCCATCATCTTTGTTAGCTGCTACGAGTCAGATCAAACGGCTCACTAATTTTTTAGTCAACTGATGCTTGGACGTGGAAGGTCCTCTGGCTCAGGGCAGAACTCTTCTCCTTCAGGGGTCTGCCTGGCCCCCGGTGCAGCTGCCAGACAGCAGCTTTGCTTGCTCATCATATGAACTACTTGCGACCTGAAATACCTGGAGAGTGGTATACTTTGGCTGGGCCTTGTGCCAGGGCAATGTGCTATCTGTAACAGATCTATAGCTTTATTTGCTATACCTGTAATTTGTTTTAGGATGGACACATAGCTTAGACCATTGAGGAGCAAAATCATTAATAGAATCATAGAATAATTTTAGATTGGAAGGGACCTGTGGAGATCTCTGGTCCAACCCCACTTCCAAGCAGGGCCAATTTAGGTTGCTCGGGCATTGTCTGGTTGAGTCTTAAATATTGCCAAGGATGGAGTTTTGCAACTTCTTGGGGCCCCTGTTCCAGTATTTGACAGCACTCATTGTGAAAAAAATTTCCCAATATCTCACTGGAATTTTCTTCCTTCTAGCTTGCGTCCATTGCCTCTCATCCTTTCACTTTCCACCTAACGCTAGCAAAGGCTGCATATACATTTTGATGTTTGTCAGAATGCCCATGTCTCTGGGGGTTGGGGGTGGTGATTTTTCACACTCATGGTGTACTATGGCCATTAATTTTTTTGTGTGAGACCAAACCCTGATGACCTCAGAGACAGCTAAAAGTGCTACTTCTGTTTGCAAGGGTTGGAGACTAAGGGCAACAGTGGCTTGACTGTGTCCTACTAAGAAGGGTCTTTACTTGGTAGTGCAGGTTATTTTGTGATGAGGACCTCGGGGACCTCCATACAGAGAGGGTGTTAGCCAGTATGCTAAGTCCTTGCAAGGGCAGACAAGGCAAACTGTCTTACCCTTGGACTCTTTGTGGTCCTTCGATTTGCTGCGAGAAGTGACGACAAGTGTAGTTGTAAGCCCAGGAGATTTTGCTGTTCTTGAGGTGAGCTGGGAGTGGGTTCGGAGATCCCTCTTGATGCTGCTGCTGCTGTTGCAGTGCAAAACTTGCTGTAATGGAGCTTCCTGTCCTGTTTGCTGTGGTTTTGCGTGTTGGGCTCTGCACCAGGTTTTCCAGCGCCTGTGATTACTTTTCTTTCCGTTTTTCCCTGTCATTGGGCAGCGGGGACTCCGCAGGCAGAGGACAGCTGACTTCTCTTGGACTGCCTCTCTTGAGCTGTGTTCTCTGGGAGGGGAGGAGAGTTCCTCTCCCTCTCCTTGTAAAACGCCCTCCCCAGGATGCTCCAGTAGGAGCCGGTGGGAGGGAGGGAGTTCTGACTGCACCGAAAATGTCATGAAAAAAAAAAAAAAGGCAACTGACAGAAGAGAGAACTTGTCCTCAGATTCCTGCTTTTTGCAGCAGCGTAAACTAAGTCTCTGCAAGTGCTGCGGGAGCTGGCAGGAGGCAGAAATGAAGTTCAGAGGCGCGGTAAGATTTATTCAACTGTTTTGGTGGTTTTGTAGCTTTCAGATGTGTATCCAGGCTGAGAAGAAGGGAGGTAAATTTTCAGGGTTTCAGCAGGAAAGTGAAATGCTTCAGCCTGCTTTGCGGAAGACCCCTTCATTGGCAAGTTATGTGAAAGGAGTTGAAATAGGATAAAAAAACCCAGGAGATACATGTTTTGAGGAGGAAGCCAAGGTGGGAGTTGGGAAAGTGTGAAGAGAGGGGGGGAAAGCCGTGCACTGCGTTAGGGGAGAAGAAAGGGTGGAGCTTTTGCTTGGGTGGCAGGGGCATGGGGATGTGAATGTACCGTACTGGTTCTGGGCTCTGCTAGTGTCATTCCCAGGGACGTGGGCTTCTTTCTCTGTCACTACCACCCTCGGGGATGGCAGGAAATACCTGCTTAAGGACTCATTGCCACTCAGTTCCTCCAGGGTGTATTTACTTTAGCAAAACTTTGTCCATATTTTAGCAGCAACCAGAAAGCCTGGGTCTGTGTACTGCATTGCAGGACAACCACCGGGAGCTTAGAAAAAATGAGTATATGGCAATAGATTGAGAAGAGTAGGATTGTTACCTGGAAAAAGAGATGAGTAAGAGAGGAGGAAAAAAAAATACGGTAGTGCCACAGAGAAGGCAGATGGTGAGCTCCTTTTTTGTGTTGCAACATAAGAAGAGGGACATACAGTTAAGTTAAAAGTTGCCAAAGAGATGCAAAGATTATTTTCATACAATGCATAACTGGGCCACGGAATTCACTGACACTGGAAGATGTTGAGGTCAAGAATGAGGGAACATTATAAAAAAGTGTATGTGGGCTTTTGTCTGGATAAGAATGTTCAAGGCTTTAATTGGTAAACTTACCAAATGTAGGAACAGAAGGATTGAAAACGTCATGTCTCTAGATTTAAGCCTTCTGACTGTTGAAGAAGAGTTAGCATGGGACTACTGGAGTATCCCATACCTGCTTAATCTAGAGATCCGTGCATGTTTTCCTGAATAGTCTAGTGTTGACCACTGTGTGAGAAAGGGTCTTAGTGATGAAGGGGAGCACAGAGCTTCTGGAGGACCTGCCTAGTTCCTTCCTGTGGCAGCGCATTTGAAGGTGGAGATGATAGTGCTCGAGATGCTTGTGCATGGATTTCTATTGGCATGGAGGCCTGCAGGAGCCAGCAAAGCTCTGTACAGCAGTGGGTTTACCAAGAAAGGGGTTTAGATGTGTTACGTGAGAGTGTGATAAGCCGTGATGTTGCCTAGGGTGGTGTGTGATACTCTCCGAGAGAACATGTGGGTGTCGAAGTGCCCTTCATGTGCCCTGGGAATGACTGTTTGTTCTGTTTGGAGAGTTCTACTAATAATGGTCTGAAATGGTTGTGTGGGGTGTGTGGAATCCAGTGGAGAAGGTGGGAACGTCTGGTGTGGGGAAGGCCAGAGTGCTGCAAGAGTAAGAGTGCGAGACCTGCGGTATTTGCAGGGAGAGAGGTGAAAGGATGTGTGCATTTAGAGGGAAATACAGCAGCAGTTGTCAAAGAACAGTGAATAAGGGCGCAGGGTCAGCACCCCGTTGCTGCGCGCAAGCGCATGCTGAGATGTCTGTCTGTCGGCCAGCGTTTGAGTGTCTGCACCCCTCTCACCTGCTCAGTCTGTTCTGGAAGTCAATGGCAAAACTTACTTGGAAGGGCATTGATCTGAGTTTTTGTTTTTTATGCCATCTGTCTGTCTTCTGAAGCTACCATGGGATGTACAGGCCTGTGACCTGCGGTCACAGGTACTCCTGCTTACGTATCCTGTGATCAGCAACATCTTTTAACTAGCAACAGCTTGTGACATCTGGTCAGGAGCAAAAATGTCAGCTCCCTAAATATAGAAATTCAGTGTATTTACTTTTCCAGCCTCGGTGATCTTTCTGCTTTGCCTACTTCATTTTTCTTACTGCTATGTTATACTTAGCTTGTTGATTGAAATATCAGCATCCCCTCTTAGGGCGAAACATTTTTCTTTTCCTTCAAATCAGTTCTTACAACTTCTTTTTTTGTTTTCACTACTAATTGCTTCTCTTTTTTCTTAATTTACTTCCCACCCCCCCAAAAAAAAGTAAAGTCTAGAAAATATAATTACATTGTAAACATTGAACAAATTATATTACCTGCTTATCATGCAAATCTCCATGGCTTTCTTTGGTTTTTAGTCCATCATAATTTGCATTTCTAATTTACATTTGAGCTCCTCAGCTATGGATTCTTACTACTGTAAATGTTGCAAGTGTCAAATGTCATTGATTAATATATTAAGAGTCATAACTAATTGCAGCAACATCTGCACCCTGCATTTTTTTTCAAAAGATTAAATTTTTGCTTTCACAGTTCTAACTCCCCACAACCTACATGCATTAACAGATACTTAAAATAATGCACACAGTGTGATAACGTTGCTCACATTTCCCATCCTGCTTTGCATTTTAGGGTGGGAGATTAAACGGTTCTGTAGCTTGGAAAGTGAGGGAGGCAGAACTTCACCTTCCAGACAATTTGCTACTGGGGACGTAGCAAATCTTTGTGAGAGCAGAATAAGATTGCTTACACTATATTTCCAATTATTTTGTGTTTTAATGTATTCCGGTTTGTGCCTACTTAAAATATGGAAGACTTCAAAATAAATTGTTTACAGAAATTAGGCAAGGAAGTGGCAATTCGCTCTCCTTAATATAATTTTTTGAATAGTGTATTCTATAGTTAAATCCATTCAGCATGTGTTTCAGGGTCGGGAGGGAAGTATCAGAGAGGGAGAACCAGGTTCTAAGCATGGGCAAGTGCTCCCTGACTCCAGACATTCCGCTGTTGGCGACGTATTGCTCTAAAAGAAGCAAGAATAAAAACTGATTCTGCTATAAATGGTCCTTGAGTGGCAGCTGCTGACATGGTAACTTTTTTTGCAAGTTGAAGTTGTTCCCTTTAAATCTACTAGTCTGTGTCATCAGAGTTGTTACCTGGTTTTGATCCCATTTGATCTGACAGTTCTGATTTTTCTCAAGTTGTCTGCTCAGAACAGCTTACCACCTTCTGGGAAATACTGCACTCTTCATTGGGCTTACATAATTAAAAGTAAAACAAAGCATTTCATTTTGTTATTACATTTTTTCATTAAACAAGTCCAATACATGAGATTTGGGTTGTATAAATTATTGTTTGAGCACACATGGCTTCAGAAAGCGCAGATAAATCCATGTGGTTGGTTGCAGAGGATTTTTACGTGAGATCCGGAGCTGCCTCTCAGGGAACCCTCTTTCCAACCCAGCTGTTGACTAACAGTTTTCTGTGTCCAAAATGTGCAGCTAATTTTCACTGTGGCGAGAGGGAGGGGGATCCTAAGTGGCTGCACTTTAATCTGTCAGGGATTTGCTGGCAGGCGGCAAGTGCTTGACTTAAGATCCCTTGGTCCAGGTCCACCTCAGTTGTTTTCATGATTGCTTTCTCTGCGTAAAAGGCGAGAAGAGCTATCCCATTCTGCACCTCAGGAACTGAGGCCCTGGATAAAATAGTTGATTTTTGTCTGCTCTGCTGTCTAGCCCATGCTGTGTCCAAACCCTTTCCCAGGCTGTAGAGTGGAGTAGAAATCAGAGGAGATTTTTTTTTTTTTTTTTTTTTTTCTTCCTGCAGCTTTGGCATGGCAGTGAAGAATGTCATACTACCCAGGAGACAAATGCGTTTTAACTGCCACCTCCCCACAAGAAGTTCGTTCTTGGTTCAGACTTCTTATTGTCTTCCAGAATCTAATCTGAATTTCCCTTCCCTCTCACATTTGGTTCTTGCCTGTTCTTCCGTTCCCGGCTTTGTAACTATTTCTGGAACCTGCAGATCAATCATCTTTCACTTGATACCAAGATAAAGATGCCCGCCTCTTTTCATACTGCTTCCTGCAGTCGTTTTACTGCAAGTCTACTGAATGGATACTAGCTAATTTGTAAAAATGCATTGTCAGAGGGAAATATTAAAACATACCTTTTTAGGTATTAAAACAGAAATCTTGTTTATGTTGTGTGACTTTTCTTTCTAAGTCAGATGATTATAGAGTTTCCCTGCTTCATCTAAGACCATTCACTTTGAGAGCTCCAGGTGTTTTCACATGCATCGCTCACGGACGCTCCAGGGAGAAGTGAGTTGCCAGAGCTGCCAAGCGCTGCCTGTTCTCGCAGCGGTCAGCAGCACTTGTGTGCCTGGAATTGCTGTGCCAACACTGACCACTCAGGTACCCCTCTGACAAAAGCAAGGCTGGGAATTTTTGGTGTACAAGACTCCTTCCTACGCACATGTTGGGCTACTGGGTATTGCATGGCCATAGACCAGCTGGTGGACAAGACTGTGACGGGAATTTCTTGCTCAGTTCTCATCAGCCCTGAACTCCTGTGCTCGTGGCAGAGTTGCCCTCCGTCTTCCATCACAAAAGAAGATTTCCCCGATGTGCTCAGACTGAGTGACTCGAGTACTTTGGATTTTGTTGTGCAGAGCAAAAGGGCTTGGTTTTCATCTTTGAGGCATATTAGATCTCCAAGTCCTAAGCAGAGGAAAGTCTTTATCATACTTTGGCATTTAGCATCGTTTAAAAGAAAAATATTTGTTTACACCTTCACAATAACGTGTCGGAGACTTACTAGTTCGGTTTAGGAAACTCTTTGGTATAGTCTTGACTGCTGTTGTACTCCCAGGAGCTGTTTGTGAAGGGTATTTTCTGGTCTTGTTGACTCTGTTGTATGAATACAAAGAAAGGCTGGAACCTCAGCCAACGTAAACCTGGCTCTGCAGCCTGCATTCAGCAGCACCAGTTTACACCAGCTGAAAGGCTTTCCCAAAATTTAATCACAAGGAAGAAAAAGGC
Source organism: Burhinus oedicnemus (assembly GCA_008921705.1). NCBI lineage: Eukaryota > Metazoa > Chordata > Aves > Charadriiformes > Burhinidae > Burhinus > Burhinus oedicnemus. Next base: position 705,491 of record VFFE01007832.1, read on the forward strand.
ATGTGGAAGTGGTACCGCTGTGGTAATTGCGCTGGCTTGGTCCCCACCATTCAGGAGTGATGGCTTTTCCTTTCCTGGCAGTGAGCCACTGTTGTGCTGACGGCTCTGGAGAAGAGATTAAAAGCAAAAGAGTGGGTTAAAATAGTGTGGGAATGAGTCCCTTGGAACTGCACCTCTGGCTGGGTTTGAGAAACACAGTGGCAAAAGTCAGCTTGTACTCTCTCAAGCAGGAGTGTGACCATTAGGACAGTGATTTTAGTATGGGATGAGAGGCCAGTTTGAGGGAAGGCACAGGCACTCCTAAGCCCACAGGCACCAAGATCAGGTGGAGATCGCTCAGATTTTTCTAATTCCCTGTTTGCAGCCTGTGCTGGGTGTGGCGTTAGCACGGTATGTCCTACAAAAGTTGGGATCCTCAGCCTAGTCCTCCTTCTGATTCCTGTAGGCAGGGTGAGGTTGCACATGAGTGAGCTAACCTATCTACCTGTTACTGCCAGAAGGACACCTCCTTGCCCTGCATCTGACACTCGCCTTGATCCTGTGGTAAGGTGATTCAGCTCACTACGTTGACAGAAAAATACCAGCTTCTTTTTTCCTGCTCATTGTTTTGCTGGATTAGTGAGTTGCATGGGTTCGGCTCAGAGACAGGTAATAGCATTAACACATGCCAGGGAGACACAGTCCAAAGGAGGGGTTGTCTTCTTTTTTGGTGGTGGTGAGCCCTTAGACTGCGCCCAGTTTGCCTCTTAGGTGGTAGTTGCACAAGCGCTTAAAAAACGGCAGGAACTGGCCCTGCTGCTGAAATACCTGCCCCTGCCCATCTCTGCTGTAGTTGAGCCACTGGATCTGTCGGCCATTGCGAGTGATGATGTGTGGAACCAGTGTGGGAAAATGACCTGAATTAAAATAATTTTTAAAAAAATGAGTGAGTTTTAATCCATGTCAGATTTCGAGTCTGGCTTATTGCACAAGTACTGGAACCAATGCAAACCGAAGGGCGCAGCTGCACAGAGCCTGTGTTCTCGCTGTCGGAACGGCTCGTCTACCGCTGTACTCTCTTAGCAGCCTCAAGGAAAACTGATTTTCCCAAGGAAGGGCCTAATCAGACCTTCGCAGCCTATATTCTCCTAATTATCTGGAATACGTACTCCCTGCCACAGGGCTTTCAGAGTTGTCCGAGCTGATCTCTAGCCCTGCGCAGAGCAGAGGCTGTTGGAAATGGACTGTGCGTCAGCCGGAGGCGTTTTGGCAGAGATAAACCTGTCCACTGCACAGACGCTCAAGAAGTCAGCCCTGTCCATGGGCAAGGTGCTTTAATGGTTAATTAGCTTCACTGTAACATATTTAACCCCCCAGACTGGGTTTTCTAGCATTAATTTACAGCCACCAGATTTGATGTCTGCCTGCTAACATAAAATAACTAACATTTTAGTTATTTTAATTTATTCGGTGCCTTAATGTCACCCTCATCATTCAGCAGGAACATATGGTCGTCATTGTGATTATTTTTTTCTAAATCACGTCTTCTTTCCCCACTTTCTTCCTTCTGCATTACTGTTCTATTTCCATTTTGCAAAAAGGATTTGTTTTCACCTCCTTTTACATTGCATCTGTTGAAGTTATTGGCAGTCAAATAGTTAATGTTGACATTTTAAGTTGGTGGTGGACTTGGACATGAGCAATAAAGCAAACGAGCAAATGCTGGCACAGAGAAGTGCATATTGCTCAGCTGTGGTTTATGACTGATGTTTATATTTGCATTGAACTGAGGCTTGGGAGGGTACAACACTGTGATTAAAGTTTATATTCTGGAGAATCTGACTGCATCAGGTCGACTAGGTAACCTGGTCATGCTGAATTATTGCTGAAAAGTTGCATTTAGGTGTTTTTTAAAGCTGACTGAAAATTTCAGGTAGCTATTTTGTTCTCACGGCTGCAGTTGCATGAGAAGAAAAAAAGCGTGGAGGAAACTGAAAGCTACTTAGCCTTAAATGCCTGTCCCAGAGGAGGTGGCCGAAGTGCAGTTTTCTGTGCTGTAAGTAGGATAGATTGCTTCTTCCCTAGGCTGGATGTGTACAGCTGGGATGGGTTTGTCCTGAGCTGGAGAGAGTGGCTGATGAAAGAGCTGCTGAAATTGCTAAGTGACGTTTTCTGTGAAAGTCTTTAGGATTATATAAACTTGGATTAACTGTGCGAGGGTGGAAGTTTCTCCTCAGTCATTTTTGAGGCAGCTGTATTTTAAAACTGTATTCATAAACCTACCCACTTGAAAACTAGTGATTTTCTTTTGGTTTTGCCTTTGTTCCCATTACCTTGTCCAAAACCTGCTCCAGGATTGCACTGCTCTGATAGAAGGATTCTAATTTCTAGACAGAGTTTATTTCAATGTGATTTATCTCTATTTCCTTTGCCAATGTTGCCCTTTATCTCAGCACCACCTTTCTTCTCCAGGGCTTATCCCTTTCCTCTTCACCTTGGCAAAGAGGGTAGAAGCCAACAAAGCATTTTGCCAAAGGTGTGGAGGAATTGGCTTGAAAAGTTTTGGGCATTTTAAAAAGATTATTTATGAAAGTATCTGCAGAATTCCTCCCAAACGGGATCTTTCAAAGCTTAGAAACCAGGCCTTCCAGACCTGTTTGAGCCACTAGAGTGGATCTGGATTTGAGATTTCCTAGTAGCAAGTTGTAGGAACTAATTTTTCTTTCTGAAAGCTGCTAGTTTCGTGAAATGACTTATGCCCAGGCACTGGGCTGTCGGGAAGGAAGCCAATTACAGCTTGCAGAAATAGGCAAAACTACATTTGTACCATGATTGGTAAGTCTAAACAACTGCAGACTGAGGGAATTTGCACAGGCTTGGGCCCAAATTTATACTTCAGTAGGTCTTGCCTTTATTACTACTTAACAAAACTTAAGCTAAATTTTCTTCTGACCAAGGTTGTTTCTATTTTTTTTTTTTTTTCTTTCCCGCACGCCATCAGTCCCAGTGCTCTGACCACTATTATATCTTGAGAAGGAGCAGAAAGGAACTACCTGACAACGTGAGTCAGCAAAAATCATCTACATCATTGTGCAGGGCTTTGGGGCTGGACGACAGTGTTGCAGCAGGGGTCCGGCATTCCCTGTTTGTAACACTGCTACAGGAGAGGCTGCCTGGGTTTTGCTATTAGTATGTGAGCCCGTTTAGGAACTAGCTCCAGTGGCGTTTGTGCCAGTGATGGCAACATCCCAGAATATAACAAGAGATCCTCTGAAATGCATTAGTGCTTTAGGTAAATGATTTTAGGAGAAGCGTGCTTGCTGTGAGGAGTTTGCAAAGTAATTTAAGAATATGATAAGGAAATGCAGACAGATGTGAGGCAATTTGTTTAATATGTTCTATCTCCTGTCTCTGATTTCTGTAGCGTGTCTCGTCTTCTGTGCCTCGTACATCATCTGTCCATTCGGTAGAAATTTTCCCTGCCAGTAGTGACTGAGTCACTTGGTGCACATTTCCTCTCCTGATTTTGGTACATGAGGTAGAAGTAAGAAGTCAGCAGACCTCTGTTTTCCAAAGGTGGTTGTGTCTGAACCACATCACATTGAAAATGTGACCTTTAAAAGAGGGTCAGGAAATAAAGTTGCTTGATGCATGGGACAGATGTTAGTGTCACAGTCTAAATTCATAACAGTGGCATGGGATGCGGCAATGCCCATTTCTCATTAGTTCTGAAGTTTCCCAGAATTTTCCCATTGGGTATCTTGCTAAAGCTTTTAAATTGGTCAGCAATGTGAAGCTGTTTGCTCATGAGATGAATCATCATTAGTCATAAAAGATTCCTTACCTCGAAATGACTTCCCGTTATGAAACAAGAGAGAAAAGTAGAGGAGGACACATTTCAGTCTCACTCCTGCTAAAGGATGCCTGGGAAAGGGAATCCAAGTTTTATTCTTTTTATGAAATGCTTGTTTCATTGATTGATTCCTTTAAAGCGATTAGAAATGTAGCAGTAACTTTTCGCTAGTACTGGCTTGTCTTCCATCAAAGCAATTAGTATAAACAGACTGATAAAGCGTTAGTATATATTGACTAGCGTTTTCAATGGTAGTGGGTTTATTCTAATATCCTCTCCTGTTTATAGGTTGACCATGGGTAATTGTGGTTAATTGTTCTTGTGGATACAGTGAGCTGCCATGAAAGCCACAGATATCCCAACCTTCCTCTGCTTTTGGTTGCAGGGAGCGGGGACTAACGGCATTCGGCTGACCATGGAGAGCGCTCTGACGGCCCGCGACCGTGTCGGGGTGCAGGATTTTGTCCTGCTTGAAAACTTCACCAGCGAAGCAGCATTTATTGAAAATCTGCGTAAGCGCTTCAAGGAGAATCTGATCTATGTGAGTAGCAGAGTGACAGACGTCAAAGTGCTCCTCGGTGACCTGAATTTGGGTGTTTGCTACAGAAGACATACCATAGCTTTGCTCTGCAGCTGGAGAGATTTGGAGATGGTGGTATCAGCTTTAACAGACCGTGGCTGCTTGTGTCAGAACTAGTCTGGGATACTGTCACGTTAACAGATGTAGGGACTCATTGCAGTGCTCTGGTTGAGGTCTGCTGGCGTTTACAGGTATTGCCAGCACTGAAAATCCAGCTCACATCGCATTCTTCCATTTCATGAGTTCACTCTGTGTTGGGCTTTCAGCAGCCCCAGGCCTGAACTCGATCCTAAATGGTATATCAGAAATAATCCAGTATTCTTGCTTGTTAGAAGCACTAAAACTGTTTGCAGGTGCAGTTTGTCCATCCAACATGTGTAGCGTAACTCCCGCAATGTCGGCCTCACTATGCTAAGAGCTCACTTCTTCAGCACCCTTGGCCTCTTTGGAAGCCCTCAGCAGCATCCCCAGTTCCACCAGGGCAGGCAGCCCTTGTCAACAGCGTACTGCCTTCAGAGCAGTCTGGGCTCTTGGAGAATCCACTGCCAGACCTTCTGTAACCTCTTTACTTTGCGTTCTCTTTTCCAGACATACATTGGCTCGGTTCTGGTGTCTGTTAATCCATACAAGGAGCTGGAAATCTACAGTAAACAGAACATGGAGCGATACCGTGGTGTCAGCTTCTATGAAGTTTCTCCTCACCTGTGAGTGGCCTGTGGGTAAACAGTGCAGTTTGTGCCATTCCCACACAGGCGTGTGCACTAATGACATGTGAAAACAAGCAAATAGGACTTTTCCTTGTCCCAGATGCAGCACTAAAAGTCGTAGGGATATAAAGGATCCTTCGGAGGGTGTGGTGTACAGCTCTTTCTATTCCTGTTCCTCTCTCCAAAGAGGATGAGTTGCCTTTGCAAGAGCAGTATTTGGAAAGGGAGTTGGTTCCTTCCTGGCTGGAGGAACAGAGCTGCTTACCCAGCCCTGGCAGGACAGGAGTTCATTGTTCCAGGGTTACTTAGGGTCTGTATGTCCAGGCTGTGAGTTTCCCCTGCTGCTACATGGCTCGTTCAGCGTCGGGCTAACTAGGGGAAAGAGTGTGTCTGTATGTGTGGTGGTTTCTTTCCTACCTCTGCTGTTACCGCCTGACCAATATTTATCTGGTATTTCCCTTGTTGCTAAGATACCGTCAGCCTGTTGGAACACGGAATGTATTTATTTACATGGTCTGGCCTGGTGAGCGTTCCCAATTTCCCATTAAAAAAAAAAAAAGTTTGAGGTTTAAAGTTATTTTTGAAAGCATTTAAATTTTTTTGTCAGACTGAAAGAGAAAGATGACTAAGAGCTGAGGACATTTGGCTCTAAAATATTTTCTTTCGGGACCAAGGGCCAAATTCAGAGCACCTTTTGGAGGTTTGTATGTGGTGGGTTTTTGTTGTTTGGTTTTGGGTTTGTTTTTTTTTGTTTGTTTTTTTTTTTAAAGATGTCTTGGAAGAGTAAATGATATTATTTTTGCGCGAACTATTTGGATTGTTTCTTATTACTGGCACACAGCCCAGGAGAGTAAGCAAAATAGAATGCAGTGCAAGCACAGAGGAGGAGAGAAACACCATTGCTTGGGAAAGCCTGAACACTTGAAATTGTATTTTGTATGATAAAAATGTGATTTTTATAGTGCTTCAGGCTTTTTGTGTGGACCTATATGGGGGACAATTAAACCTGAAAAAAATGGCTTTCAAACCTGCCAAGTTCTCCCCTTGATCGAGATGTGTCAATACATCGTGTCTGTGTGCAGGTGCCCCAACTAGAGAGATCTGCCCCAGGAAAGTAACTGGCAGTGGCTCAAATCAGCGTCAGGCAGTTCCTGGTGAAGCAGCGGAGAGGGTGCAGAGCCGCAGCTCTTAACTCTGCTGTCAACTCTCACTTGCAAATTGCTGTTGCTCCGTAGGTTACCTTCAGTCCTACCTTCCAGGCAGAGACCTGGCCTAGATGCAGCCACTTTTGCCTGTGATCAGGGCGCTCTCAAGGGCTTCTTTGTCCTTTGGTGAGAATTTTGTGACTCTCTGGAAAATCCTTGGGACTGTGGCTGCCTTTTTATTTGTGTGCAGTAGGTACAGGACTGAGCGCAATGGCAATGCTCGCATACAACATGGAGCGCTAAGCAGCTCTGCTTTAATTCCTGTATGTGCTACACAAAGTGACTTAAATCACAAAGTAGCTGATTATTTCTTAGGCTGTGCTTTTGTTCTAATTAGTCCCATAAGAAACTGTAAAACCTGCATCTTGTAAATAAACCCTTGAGAACTCCGGTACCGAATACCAGTGCTGCTCCAACTGGGAAAACAGTACTTCTTGTTAACTGTTTTTATTGTTCCATTAAAAACCATTATATTATTTGATTATTTGCATTACATTATTTGGTTATTTCTGTGTTTAAAAATATTCTGAGGAGCACTGAAATGCTCTGTAATGCAGTACTCTGCTTCTCCTTTTACAGTATTTCAGGTGTCTTTTTTTCCTTTCTCTTATTCTAAACTGATTCTAGGAAACCAGAATACTTCAAGATTGCTATTCCAGTGTCAAAATAGTTTAAGGCTAGGCCCGAGCGTTGGGTTCTCCGGGAAGTGCGTCACACATAGTCATTTAAAGGAGAAAAGTTACCCCTATGGGCTTGAAACACAGCATGCTTCCCAAAGTGATCTGTCACATCCTGTCCTATTTATAGCCTGCCAGGGGGTTCGGAGGTGGTGACTACAAATGGGACCATAAACATCTTTAAGTAAAGTGATTCCGTATGTGGTATGCATGACTGCTAGCTTTCTGCAGTACTATAAAACCATCCAATAAAGGCACACAGTCTAGAGGCAGGTCTTAAAATTTAAATTAAATTTATATTTATTCAACTGTGTTCAAAATACTCCAGAGACAGAATTGGGATGGGAAGAGAAGGACTTGATGACTTTAGTGGGGTAAGTGTGCAGTTGTGTTGCTAGGTAGCTCATTGGTGTTGCCTTAGCACCAAGTATTAATAGACTTGAGAAGGCCACGGCTGTTATTTTGGCGTGATTATTTGTAATTAATTTCACAGTGTAAGCGTTTAAAAGAAAAATGGAGGAGAGAAAAAAAAAAAAGCAAAGCTACTAGCTACTAAAAGGTTGTCAGGTGTATGAAGACAGGAAGGAAAAAAGAAGAGAAAGAAAAAGCAGCAAAGGAAGAAGCAGGGCTCCAGGGCCAGCAGCAGTAAACCCTGGCTGTACGCAGGCAGGAGGAACCATCCGGTATTTTGGGCAGTGTTTGGCCTCAGTTGGATGGTAGCTTATGTAGCCTGCAGGATGCTTATTAGTCTGTGCTGGCTTATCCAGTTCTTCCTACCGTCCAAGAGAAGCTGTGAGAGGTTGGGTTATTCTGGACCCACTCAGATAGCAAAGTCCAGTTGGGACCTTCTGAGTGTATCATCACTTAAAAGAGAAGCTAGAGTAAATGTCAATGGAAAACAAGATGTTTCCTGAATGTAAAGCTGTTTTGTCCTGTGGGACCAATGTCAAAAGATCATGTACATTAAGAAAAGTAAGTTTGTCTGCACCATTTAGTCATCTTCTACAGAAACTCTTCTCATGAGAGAGATTCAAAAGAACAGTTTTTAAAGGAATTTGATAGATTTGTGCTATCACGCTGCAGAAACTCGGCTCAGTGGTTAGGATGTGTATGTGGTGTATGTATAGTGATTAAGCGATGTCAGAAAGTGTTCACAGTGATCTCCTGTCTCATCATCAGTGTGCAGAACCAATACGCTCTTACCCGGCCCATGGACACGTACTTCTTTTTGAGGAGTCCTCTGCTAGGAGTTCACACTGGGGGATAGTCTTAGCTGAGGAGTCTCTGCCCTTCACTTGTGGAGACGAACTAATGCCTGGTTGTCATTGTCCCTTAGCTATGCTATTGCAGACAATTCGTACCGCTCCCTGCGCACGGAGAGGAAGGATCAGTGTATTCTGATCTCTGGGGAGAGCGGGGCTGGCAAAACGGAGGCCACCAAGAAGATCCTGCAGTACTACGCTGTGACCTGTCCGGCCAGTCAGCAGGTCGAAACCGTGAAGGACCGCCTGTTACAATCCAATCCCGTCCTGGAGGTAACTCTAGAGCCTGCAGTGGGGAAACTTGACATTGAGTCATACCACCAGCACTCACATTTTCCAGCTGAGGGGGTGAGGGCAGCTGGACCCCACGGGACATGACTGAGCTGTCTGAGCAGAGCCCATAGTGTATCCTGGGAACACTGCTTCACTGCGTCTGGGCAGATCGTTTGCACTGCACGCAGGGGAATCCCGGTCTGCTCCCAAGGCAAAGAAATCGCCATCTGCTGCTGAACTCGGCCCTTTCCAGTCCACCAGGAGCAGTTCTGGAGTGGGCAGGCTGCAGGGAGAGAGGCATTTGGCGTGGGAAGAGTTCTGGTCTCTGCATAAGTTTGCAAAGCCAGAAGCGGACACATCCGCTGTGGGCAGCGTTGCCCTCTGATAATCAAATGCATTTGTGGGTGCATTTTCTAGTGCTGTGGTGTCCTCTAGTGTCCAGTCCTGAGCTGTCTTTGTAGTCCCCCTTGGATATTTCCGCTCTGTACTCAAATGTGTGCTGCATGCACGCGAAAGGTGTGCTCCCCATGAGAGGGGAAAGCTTGGCAGGCGAGGCCGGGTAGGATAGTGCCTGGTGTGAGTGGAGCTGCGGGTGACTGTAAGCAAATAGCCGTGATGAAAGAGGAAGCTTTGAAAAGACTGTCAGATGTGACATATGTTGTCAGCGATGAACTGGCATTAAAATAAGCTTGCTTGGGGGGATGGAATTGTTTTCAGAGGCATGCTCCATCTGCAATGCTTGCACTGGGTATAAAGATCAGCATTAGAATTCGGGTGGCAATCTGTTTCCTTCTCGGCTTCCCTTGCAAAAAGGACAAACCTAGGCTTTAATGGCTGTAAATAAACAACTGGCAGCTTCACCAAAGTGTTTATAGATAATCTTATTTAATACTTATTTATTTTTCTCTAATCATTTTCATTTCAGGCCTTTGGAAATGCAAAAACTCTACGGAATGACAACTCCAGCCGATTTGGGAAATATATGGATGTGCAGTTTGATTACAGGGTAACTTAAAATCTGTTTTGTACTTCAGAACTGGTCCTGGTCATAGCAGGTCTCTGTTGGCTCTGTTTTCTTGTACTGATGTGTGCGTGGAGCGATTGGTTTGAATTCCCTTGACAACAGTGCAAGCAGGGTCTGTGGTAGCAAAGTTTGGTTCCAGAAAATTTTATAGAACATGCTTCCCTTCCTTTCTTCCCTCATTTCTCTGTATAAGGAGACAGTGAGATTAGATCCTCTTATTTCTAGGGTATATGTGCACCATGCAAATGGATACTCCCAAACTACATCTGAAGCTGTGATCTGAAGATAATCTCTGTCCTGTGTAACTTTGCAGAGTGTTTGTTTCGATTCTGATCCAAATTGCCCCACGCTATGAAGAAGAATGTAGTGCAAGAACTGAGGAGCTCGGCATACTGCAGTCTTTTAACCGTCTCAATATGTAATCCCTCTACACTCACAGTTTTGTTGCTTTTCCGTTGTTCCGTTCAATTCTCTTGAATTCCTTCTGAGAAGGAATTTTATACAAGTCAAGATCCCATTCAGTACGTGCTGTAGCCATGATCTGTATAACGGCATGTTATTGTCACTTGATAGCTCGTTTTGCATACACTTCATAACTCAAATCACCCCTCTGTTTTAGCTAAAATAGAGATTGTGATACAAAACAACAGATAATTTTCTGTCTTTTTGTAGGCTATCATTTTGTATCCTATTTGTCTTTGAATAGACCACCAAGAAGCAGAAATATTTTCCTCTATGTTGATGAACTATCTCAATGTATCTGGTTTGATTTAGGGGGCTCCTGTCGGGGGCCATATCTTGAACTACCTCCTGGAGAAATCCCGAGTTGTGCACCAGAATCATGGAGAGAGGAACTTCCACATTTTCTACCAGCTGCTAGAAGGAGGTGAAGAGGACTTACTGCGAAGGCTGGGCCTCGAAAAGAGCCCACAACAGTATCACTATTTAGTAAAGGTGTGCGTTAACTAGTTATTCTTATAATATTGTTATAGTATAGGACTGACGTTTTCTCAGTTGACTTCGTAGTTTCTTTCCCTCACTTTGAAAATAACACTGCGATGACTGCTATAAAAATAAACGCATGGCAGAAGTGCATCGAGCATGAGTAATGTATCTTTGACAATTATTTACATCAAACTGTCTTTTTAGGGTCACTGTGCAAGGGTCAGCTCCATAAATGATAAAAATGATTGGAAGATTGTGCGAAGAGCTCTGTCCATTATAAGCTTCAATGACAACGAGGTGGAGGTAAGACATGTTTGACAGCACAGCTGATTTTCCCACTCTTAAGGAATTTTTCTGCTTTGATTTGTTATTTCTGACCAAAGGTAGCCTTCAGAATGAATGTATTCTCTGCAAAAATTCTGGAAAAAATACAAAATATTCTTGTAAAATGTTAATTAACACAAAAATCTCACTGCACATTTATTTCATCATCCTGGTTTCTGACTGTTTCTTCCATCCTAGGATTTGCTGAGCATTGTGGCTAGCGTTCTGCATCTGGGGAACGTGCAGTTTGCGGCTGATGAGCAAGGGAACGCTCAGGTCACTACAGAGAATCAGATTAAATACCTGGCTAGGGTGAGTATCACCAGTTAGAGATATATTACATTAAATACCAATTAGAGAAGCTTCCTTATTTTGAACTTGGTACCATTGTATCATTTTAGAATATGATTTAGAAGTTTTCATAAATTTACTTTTATTTGACCTAAATAAAATGCAACTTTAACATCAAAACCCTTTAATTGACAATTTCTCTACTGCTTGATCCACCACTGATTTGAGGTTTTTGCCTTCAGGCAGTGGGATAGGAATAGACCTATGCTGGAGAAGAGTTAAAGAAAGAAGAACCCTTGTGGCCTTGCCTAGTCAGTTCTTTGTGCCAGAACAATCAAGCCAATTTATTTGTTAGGTCATATCGCTGCCAGAAAGGAGGTGGTGTGCGGGATGAAAGCGAAGGCTTGATGTTGCAAGAAATCTTGCAGCGTGAATGGGAACTGATGGGTTGTTCCACTGGACTGTGCTTTTGAGGACTAGCCTTTCTGGTCTCTTAAAACTAGTACTGATAAATTGAACATACTGCTTTATAAATTAATTTAATATTCTACCGCTTTCAGCTTCTAGCAGTTGAGGGCTCCATTCTTCGAGATGCATTGATCCACAAGAAGATCATAGCAAAAGGGGAAGAGGTGAGAACATGAACTGGGGATCAGGGAGGCACATGGAGTTAAATCAAGCTAGTGATACACCGTCAGCTCTCTTACAGAACTAAACAGTTCCCTTCTCACTTGTCAAAGGAGATTGTCAGTGCAGGAGTCCCACAGCTTAATGGTGACTTGCAGCCTGTACGGCTGGGAGAGAGTGATGCGAGCTGAGCCCAGACAGGATGCTGTTGAGCAGCTGTTTATTAACAATGAACTGGGGAAACTGAATCCCTGAGTGGAATGGCTGTTGAATGGCTTTTTTCTCCTTCTGCACGCAGCTAATCAGTCCCCTGAACCTGGAGCAGGCAGCCTACGCAAGGGACGCGCTTGCTAAGGCAATATACGGACGCACTTTCTCCTGGCTGGTCAACAAGGTTAACAAGTCTCTTGCTTACAAGGTAAATGAACCTTTTGTGTGTTGATATCCAACCAAGCGCGAAACGAAGTTTCAAGTCTTTTAGCTGCAAAGCAGAGAAGTGGTAAGCTCCATGCTGTACGGTGATTTCTAAATTAATTTGTTTTCTGTTAAGAAGAGGATAAGGAGTTAATGCTGTAACTGAACGGGTAAGATCCTGTGATGGATCATAGCTGTGAGTACATATCAGCATTTACTTTTGCCATATTGCAGGAAGGAGAGTTTCCGGGTTGGAGAAGTACAACAGTTCTAGGATTGCTTGATATCTATGGATTTGAGGTTTTCCAGCATAACAGGTTTGTTTCAGTGTCTTTGAGTTTTGAGTAAACTCTGCATGACTTCATTCAGTATAGTGTTTTCTCTCCATTGTGAAATAAGACATTATTCCATCTCTGGTTCTCTTAATAAGAGAGAAAGAGATGACATTTCAACCTTAGGAAATCAGTTGAATAACTGATAATCACAGGGCTTCTAACACTTGAGGCATCCAGCTAATATTTAGCATTTACAGCTGTTAATGTTCCTGGTATTTTAAAGAGACTGTTTCCTTTTTGGGGCGTATTCATGCCCCAAATCTCTGCCTTTGTCCAGCTCTCTGGCACGGTGGTGGCTGTTGTAGCATCTTTCCATGGTGGTGTGAATGGGAAAAAACAGCTCTGACTACGTTGGAGTCTGGAACCTGACTCTGGCAGATAGCAGTGAACAGAGACTCTCAAATTTGCAGTATTATTGGGGCCTTCTTAAAAGTTTTTGTGTGTCTCTGTGTTCTACCCTTCATGTCTGTTTTTCCCTCCTTCTGGAACTCTTTCATGAGATCCACTAAATAATAAACTTACTAAATTTATACATTCAGTAAATAAATATTTCACAAAATCTGTTTCTCTTGATTTACACAGAGATACATTCATGCTGCTGCCCACTAATTATAGCTTCTTTCACTTGTGGTACAGTGTTAGTGATTATTTTTCTGATTTTTTTTTTGTTTGCAGCTTTGAGCAATTTTGTATTAATTACTGTAATGAAAAATTGCAGCAGCTCTTCATAGAGCTCACATTAAAGTCAGAACAAGAAGAATACGAGTCAGAAGGCATAGCGGTAAGAGCCAATATCATCACTTCCACTATCTCCTTTGTAGCACCTCCTGCAGGCCAAGCGACAGATTGGAAAAGGAGCTGCTAATAATGGTCTGCAAAGTGAATGAATTTAAGAGCTTTCCTTTTTACTTTCTTTTCAAAACGCTTTGGTAACTGTGTGATACAGCTGGAAGGGAGCAATGCCATTCCAGTCTTCTGCTCTGATAGAAAAAAATGCTTTCTAAAGGGAATGTTAGGAAAATAAATATGATGTGTGAAAAAGCTTTGTTTCAAATTTGACTTGATTATTTCAGTAAGGTGCTGTCTGAAATGTTCTGAAATTTTCATGTTTTTTTCCAGTCAAGAATTGTTTTCACCCAAGCGTGATTTCTTGTCTTTGTAGTGGGAACCAGTTCAGTATTTCAATAACAAAATAATTTGTGATTTGGTGGAAGAAAAATTCAAAGGCATCATTTCTATTCTGGTGAGTTGACAACACCTTTTTAAATTAAAAATTTCACGGAATTATAGAATAGTTTGGATTGGAAGAGAACTTTAAAGGCCATCTAGTCCAACTCCCCTGCAACGAGCAGGGACATCTTCAACTAGATTAGGTTGCTCAGAGCCCCATCCAACCTGACCTGGAATATTTCCAAGGATCGGGCATCTACCACCTCTCTGGGCAACAGGTTCCAGTGTTCCACCACCCTCATTGTAGAAAAATGTCTTCCTTATATCTAGTCTAAATCTCCCCTCTTTTAGTTTAAAGGCATTACCCCTTGTCCTATGGCTCCACTCCGTGATCGAGTCCCTCCCCCTCTCTCCTGTAGCCCCTTTAGGCACTGGAAGGGGCTCTAAGGTCTCCCTGGAGCCTTCTCTTCTCCAGGCTGAACAACCCCAGCTCTCTCAGCCTGGGGCAGTGTAGTGGAAAACAAGGGGAAGAACACAGGGGGGAAAAAAAGGTGTAAGCTTATATTAGGATTACTTGGGCAGGCAGGAAGAGCTATGATACCCTGAACAGTGACGCCATTAAAAGTCATATTGTATCACCTCCGCCTGCTCTCAGGAAAGAAGCTTCCAGTCCAGGCAGTCCGGAAGGAGGAAAGTGTTTTCCTTTTCAGCTCAACAATTCTTCATTTGTTGAACTGAGAGCTGGCCTACCTGTTAAAAGGCCAAAGGGTCAAACTGGGGCAGTGTTTCAGTGAGACAGAATTAGAGCTGGCCTGTGCGCTGACAAGCACAGTAAGAAATCAATAGTAGAATGTGGGTGTTTGTAGGATGAAGAGTGTCTGAGACCTGGGGATGCCACAGATACAACATTCTTGGAGAAACTGGAGGAAACTGTGAAGAACCACCCTCATTTTCTCACGTGAGTGTTCCCGTAGCTGAGGGCAGTTACGCTGGTAGGATCCAAGTGTGCGATAGAGCCTAGAGCTTTAATTAGTCCTAGATAACATTATAACTCATTGTGTGTGTGGCAGTAGCATCCTAGGTATACTGGCTCCCACATAGAAGATGATGGTGTTTTCTTTTGTAAAGAGATTAGTTTGTGAATTAAGATAATATAGAATAAGTTGTCAACACTAACTGCCTTGCTCTTCTCAAGACTGTGCTTCAGAGTACAATAGGAGCAACAAAGCTCTTGTTACTGACTTGCCTCTTCACCGATCTCTTCCTGGCATCCTACTGCTAATATGTCTAAGGAATTTGCAGACTTGCAGCTTCTTGGCTCTTCCAAGATCTGGCCCAACACTTGAGGTGTGACAAACGCTCTGGTTTGGAGTATGAGGCTGGATCATTCCCCAGCATTAATGGCTCATGTCAGGCTTAGGAATAACTAGAACATAGAGCAGAATTTTACTGGTAAAAACAGTGTTCAGAGGTGTATATGCATTAGAATGATTTAAGCAGTGTTAGTGCTTTTGAAATTGAGAGGTTTATATTGCACTAACTCGCCTTTGTGCCCATCTGCTTCCCAGACCATATTGCTATCCTCCTTTGAATTTGGTAACCTATCCATATTGCTGCCACTCCAGTTCGATGGATGTGAATTCCATGTTTCAGCTTTCACATTGTTTACTTCAGTTTTGGAGCTCCAAATGTCTTTTTATTCTGACTGTTCCGCTTATGCTCAGATTAGGATCTATACGGCATCTCATGAGTATGCCAGCCTGCTGCCAGCATCTTCACTGCCCTCTTGCCTGCTGCCTCTACTCTAATTTCATGTGCACACAGAACCACTCTGCAACCTTGCCAGGAAGCTGAAAGTTCATCCATTTGAAATAAACATAAATACATATTATGACATTTTTATGATTTGCTGGTTGATAACTCTTTTATTTACTTTTGGTCTTGAAAATCAGCAAGTTGGATTTATTCCCCCGTCTCCCTTCTGTGTTCACATAGTCCCACTCTGGGATCAGATGCCATAGTGCTTTTTGAAGTGAGTCCCCCTAATAAAACACGTTTGTTTCTCATAAAGCTTCTTTGCTTTCTCACCAGGCACAAGCTCGCTGACCAAAAGACTCGCAAGTCACTGGGGCGGGAGGAGTTTCGGCTTTTGCACTATGCTGGAGAGGTCACCTACAGTGTTGCAGGTAAGTGTGTGCATCATCTCCACTGTCTCTCACTCTTTTCTCCTCCTCCCATCCTCTGTCCTTCGAATTAAAACAGCTTCACTATATAGTAAAGAAAAATGTGGGCATAGAAAACATCCACACATCATTTCATTAACCAATTTCCCATCTCAAATTCCTGCCTTGTTGTGAAGTTCCTGTGGAACAGTTGTGGCAGCCTGAGCGGTTTCTTTTTCTTCCAGGTTTTCTAGATAAAAACAATGACCTTCTCTTTCGGAACCTGAAGGAGGTGAGTGTGGATAGAGGACGTTTCCAGTACTCAGCAGAATGAGGAGTCAGGTTTAAAATGGGGTGGCACCTGAGGGAAAAGATTCTTCTAGACTCCACCTGGAGAATGCGTGTCCATAGGGCTGCACTATGAAAAGACAAATTGAGGTGCCCAAAGTTCATTTTATTATTAAAAAGCGAAACAAAACAAACAACCCCGAACAAACAGGTTTGTCCCACGTTTCTTTGATAGTCCTCTGAAGAATACTCTGTACTTTATCTCTGAAAATGTCTCTCTCTGCAGACCATGTGCAACTCTGAGAATCCTATCATAAATCAGTGTTTTGACAGGACGGAGCTGACAGACAAAAAGAGACCTGAAACGGTAAGAACACCAGAGCTGGATGGAAGTGGGACTATTTCCTCTTTTTAAAAGACATGTCCTGTCTAACATGGTAATCTAAATGCAAGCCTCGTGCGTTTAAGGCTGGGAGACTGAGGTTTGTTCTGCAGTCACAAGTAGTAGCTTTAAGTCATCGCTTCATACATCGTTTTCTTTCTTTTCTCCTAGGCAGCAACTCAGTTTAAAAACAGCCTCTCCAAACTCATGGAAATTCTGATGTCCAAAGAACCCTCCTACATTCGTTGCATGAAACCGAATGACGCTAAACAGGCTGGTATGGCCCTTGAGACTCCTCTTTTTTTCTATGACAGCTATATATAGACCACTAGATTGCAGTCAGTAAGGCACAGAAGGGAGCTCACATGAAGAATTCCTGCAGGATTTTCTCATTTTGGGTCTGTGCCAGAGCTTCTCGTAGGGCGGTGGTGGTGCTACCAGCAGCCAGGAATCAGAATGGAAGTGCTGGTCTTGGGTGGAGTAGGGTCATGTTTAAAGTGAAGAATTATTAACCTACATAACTTCCCTTTAATGACCTTTATTCTCCCTCATTTATTCCTCCTGTATGCATAGAACATCCTAAAGGAGAACTTCTTTTGGAACTAAATATAAACGTATATTAAGGGGGGAGGGGCAAGATGGGAGACACAAAGTTGTGTGAGACTGGCATCATGAGGATGGGTTAGAGGTTAAAGGTAACTGTGTGAGATACAACCACAAACTAAGCATTATTCTTCTCCAGAGGAGGGGACAGCTCCGCATTGATGTTATTTTTCTATTTTCATGCTCTCTCAAGATCGATTTGATGAAGTTCTAATCCGACATCAAGTGAAATACCTAGGATTGATGGAGAACCTCAGAGTGCGCAGAGCTGGGTTTGCTTATAGAAGAAAATATGAAGTTTTCCTGCAGAGGTAGGATTACCTTGGACTTCCCTCTCCCTGCTGCTCCCTCCCTCTGGTCTTGGTCCCATGGAGGTTTGAGGCTGGGGAGCTGTTCTGAACAGCAGAGAGGCCGCCCTTACACCTGAAAGACTTATTTTCTCGAGGGAGCAAGAAGCTGGCCTCTCTCCCTTTCCATTGCCCTGTATGGGCTGGACTTCTCTCCCTAAGACGACTTCTGCTGTCAATTTACAGGTACAAATCACTTTGTCCAGAAACGTGGCCTACATGGGATGGACGGCCCCACGATGGGGTAGCCGTGCTGGTGAAGCATCTTGGCTACAAACAGGAAGAATACAAAATGGGACGGTTAGTTCTTCTGTTTTCTTAATTTGAGATTATGAATCACTGGACATCCATGTCACTGTTTTTAAATAAGGCTTGTCTATCTAATGGGTGAGGAAAAGATTAGAGATCCCAAAGGGGATGCTAAAGGCAGGAAGCAAACTTCTCCAGCATGTTAAACATAATTCTGCATTTCTATTTCTAGAACAAAGATTTTTATCCGCTTTCCCAAGACCTTGTTTGCAACGGAAGATGCACTGGAAGTAAGGAAGCAGAGTCTGGGTGAGTCACGCTGCCGTAGCTTCATGGACAGTTAGCTGTCTGTTTTCTGATTATTTTGTTTTGCTGTTTGTTTGGAGAGGGATTTTTCTTTAAAAAGTTGACGCTTTTTCTACTAATGTCTGCTTGGCCGTGATTTCAAATTGCTGTTTTTCTTGCAATTTCAGCAACAAAAATGCAGGCCACGTGGAGAGGTTTCTACCGTCGAAAGAAATTCCTGCACATGAAACACTCAGGTATGAGAGAGAAAGAGCGGGAACTGCAGTGCTGGGTAATTGCATGGTTTGAACTGGCCATTGCTGTCAGAGATGACTTGAATTTGATGTGCAAGAAGGAACATTCCCAAAGCCTTGCTGGAAGTAGAATGGAAGATGTCGGTGTGGTATCCCGTCCTTCCGCCTTTAGTCTGCGAGACTGTGAGCAAGAGAAGCAGACTGAACTCATGTTCACACAGCAGCCCCCGTACAGCAGTTCCCATCTGCCGGTGCTTTTTATGGACATTTATCCATTATATCACATTATTAAGAACTTAAATTATATTCTTTCCCATATGCCACGTTGATGGCTGTTTATTTCCAGAGCAGGCTTTCTTGAGCAATCTTTGTTGCCAGTTTTGAATGCAGGAGCTCACTCAGTGCAAAATCTTTGTATTATTTTTAGCAATAGCTATCCAGTCCTGGTGGCGGGGAACATTGGGACGCCGAAAAGCTGCCAAGAAGAAGTGGGCAGTAGAGACTATCAGAAGGTGCGTAAAGAATAACCCAAGCCATCAAATAGGATGATAAGAATAAACTTTCTTGTCACTACAGTATAAGTGTTTTTTAATGAATTACAACTATTAAGTAAATCCCAGAAAATGGTTTGGTTGGAAGAGACCTCTAAATATCGCTAATTTTGATCACTTTCCTAATTTTCTAATAAAATTTCCTTCTTCGTCAGGTTCATTAAAGGTTTTATTTACCGGAACCACCCTCGCTGCCCAGAGAATGAGTATTTCCTTGATTACATCCGCTTCTCCTTCCTGATGAACCTCAAGCGTAATTTACCAAAAAATGTTTTGGACAAATCGTGGCCAACTCCTCCTCCATCACTCTGTGAGGTAGGCACAACTGCACCAGGGTCAGGTGAATCACATGCAGGATGGAGGAGACTAATGGCAGTGTTGAAGACCACGGGCCACCAAAGGCCTGAGGGGACCCTTCTGCTCTCAGAGAAGAACGAACCAGGTTCAAGTTCCACATTGCATTAGCATCTCTGCTAGTATTAATCCAGACATCATCACATAGGTGTAATTAGCGTTTCTGTAAAATTATTGTAGTATTGAAAGTTCTCAAGAGCGTGGTGCTGTTGCAACACCATTTTCTACTGGTTTTCTCATCCATTTCCAAAATTTTCTTCCCTTTTTCTCTAAACAAATTAAGTTCCCTCTGTACAGTTAAATTGGCTGTAGTGACGATGTGGTTGCCTGTGAAGAACACGTTGAACTTCCTCTATTGCCATTATTATTCTGCGTCTGGCAGAACTGGGTTTTTATCTGATCAAAACAAAATATTGCAGAAAGTCCCAGTTATCTTATGCAAAGGTCCTTGTTTGGATTGCAGGTACAGCTGGAAGCAAGGAAGGGCACAGCAGTGTAAAGCAGGGTGCTCCTGGTATTCATTCTCCGTTCTAAAGCAGGTGGAGAATGTTGCAGTGCAAACCCTCTTAGAAAGGTGGAAAAGCAACTTCCTATTATTTATTTTTAGAAGCGACTCTCAGTGATGAAACAGCATTTTAGTTCAGCAATGCATTTTCTGCAGTTGCTTCTCATCTCTCTTCACTGTTCTACTTGGTTTGTCGGTAATTTTGAGCTATTTTCATTTACTGTACGATTTCTTCTTCAGGCATCCCAGCTCCTGCGACAGCTATGTATGCAGAACATGGTCTGGACCTACTGCAAGAGAATCAGCCCAGAGTGGAAGCAGCAGGTACGAGAAAACTTTACATTATTTCACAAACTACGCTGATGTTCCCAGCATTATTTGTTGTAAGAAATGAAGAAGGGGAGCAGCTGGATGGCAGGGACAAAGGGTGCTAGTGCAGGGGGAGGCACAGCAGCAGTAGTGAGGTGGAAGAACTCTTGAATCACTGCATTCTTCTGTGGTTGGTTAACAATTCCACAAGAACGTTGTTTTGGGTTTTTTTAGGTTAGAGACAAAAAACCGAAATGACTAGCGTGTGCATTAAATAAAAGAAAAACCATTATATACGTATTTCAATACATACTATTTAAACAGTGGTGTTGTGTATCCATGCCTCTATATAATTTCTGTACTGAAAGGCCCTGTTGTTCTTCCCATGGAAGATAAAAATGTAAGAAGCTGCATTATTCTGGTTGTACCATATAAAGTAGAGAGTAAGAATTCTGCAGGCACAAAACTAGTCATTTTCCAAACAGAGAAGTTATATGAACAGTTACAGCTGCTCTTCTAGCTAAAAAGAATAAAAATGATACTGAGATTTGATTCATCTTAGTCATGGGTAGGTAGAGGGAGGGAATTTTTTTTTTTTTATATTCAAAAAAGGCTCAGTGAGGGGACATAATAGGAAATGTATACATTAAACAAGTTAGATGTAACTCTTAGGAGATGACAGTAATAGTCACCCGTGAAGCTTTTTTTTATTGCATGGTATATCATACTGCTTATGAAGGCCTGTGAAGTATTAAGCACATGTAATGAAATGCTGTAGATTAGTTAGTGGCTGAGCCTGTGATTAAGGACACAGGATTAATACCAGCCATTACTGAGCTGGAGGTGGAAACTCAGCAGAAGCCTTCCTTTTCCCCAGCAAACCAGATTCACTGATAATGAGTACCTTTTATCCACATTTTTACTTTATACTGTGTAGCAGCACCCATAACATGCATTTGCCCTAAATGAAGCAAAGGGGCTTTCCTGTTTCCTCGGTCACTAGTTTTGCTCCTGTTCTGAAGGAGCACAAGGCAGGAGCTAAGAGCGCAGGTCATACGTACAGTGCAGGGCGAGCGTGTCCTGGAGTACTGCCACCGTGAAAGGTTTATGGTGACTCATCATTTGAACAGGCGCTCCCAGGGCAGCGTGGCAGCTCGTTGAATTGTACCATTTGTCAGAGGAGAAGGCAGAGACTACCGAGTAGATCAGAGAGCTGTAATGAACGTCTTCGCAGTTGCCAAGAAGGATGTAACTTTTTTCAGTACTTCAGGTGAAGATGTTGCCTGGCTGAAAGGTTTCAGGGGGGAAAGAAAAAATAAATAATCTGAAACATGAAAAAAGCCATATGGGATAGAGCAGGAGAACAAACTGTTTAGCTTAAGGAAGAAGAGGTTAACAAACAGAACTGCAGCAGCAGGAGAATTCTGAGACTTTTTAAACATGGGCATTATCAAAATCCAGAGACTAGATGCCATGTCCAGATCAATTCAAACCAGAAATATGTTTGAGATTAAAAGAAAAAAAGAAAAAGGAAACTTCTTTTCTACCCTGAAGATAGGGTAGCTGTTGAAAAGGTAAGGGATGTGTGGAATATTTTGGGTAATTTTGTGACTAGTATGGTTCAGGACGATGACTACTAAAAAAACCAAAAAGGGAGCATCTCTTTTAAGACAAATTTATGTTTTTATTAATGAGAAAGTTTACACTAAACAAGAATACATCTTTTGTCCTTGCAGTTGGAACAAAAAGTAATTGCCAGTGAGATTTTTAAGGGTAAAAAAGACAATTACCCTCAGAGTGTTCCTAGACTCTTCATCAACACGCGACTTGGTGAGTTGGGAAGGAGGAGGGGGGAGGATTAATCTAATCTTTTCTTGCTGGAAATTTCTTTCTGACTCTCACCTCTTTGGTTTTAATATAGGTAATGAAGAGATAAATGCTAAAGTCCTTCAGGCTTTAGAAAATGAAGCAATTAAGGTGAGATATGTGTCCTAATATTTTTGTCAAGCTTCTAGAGTTATGCAGCGGAATAGCAGAAGATTAGATTTCTGAAGAAAATACCGCAAGAATTTTACATTTTATTAAGCTTGTAATACCTTAGAAGACAGTCTATGGGAAGAGCTGATGGCTCAGAAATACAATGTGGAGATTTGGGCAAGTTTAATTATGTCAGTTAAGAACTGAAAGGGTTGCAGCTGGTGTGGCTGGAGAGGAAAGGAGAAACCTACACAGACTGAAACTAAACCTGGATTTTTCAAGCCCACAGTCAGACAGCTGTAGTCATCGAGTTATCATTCAGCACTCCTCTAGGTCAGCAAGGAGGTCTGTGGCAGAACTGAGAATAGACTCAAAAGAACTGTCTCCATTTCCAGTTTACCAGCCGCTGGTCAGCACCTCCTGTGAGCTCTCTAGACTAGAGGGAAGGCAGCCGACAATTAAACATGTTGCATTTTTAGCACTGTTAACACTTATTTCAGTATGCAGTTCCTGTGATCAAGTATGACCGGAAAGGATACAAAGCAAGAGCACGGCAGCTGCTTCTTACCCAGAACACAGTCGTCATAGTCGAAGAATCCAAAATCAAACAACGGATCGACTACGCCAATCTGACAGGTAAGAATGGTAACATAAACGGGGTTTGGCTCACTTGACTGAAGTCAGACTTCACCTTGGCTACAGTTAAATAATAAATAATAAAATAACCAATTTGTCTTTGTCCTGGACAAGAATGGAATTATCTGATACTGACAAGCATTTTAAGTCTGTAATATCTTGAAACTGAGTTTTTCTAAAATTAAACTCCTTAAAATGTCACAAAAATTACTCAATTCATCTCCCCCAAGCCCTCTCCTAAGTCATTTCCCAATTGCACTTCTCTACCGCAGGGGAGTTGCGCCATTCTTACAGAGCAGCATTCAGCCCTCTAAATATCTGACACGGACTTGATACTTTTAGAGGGGAACTTGGTCAGACAGAGAAAACTGCCGAGTCTGGTGCACTGTAGTCATTACTTGGCTTTGTCTGAAACCTTGTACTTCACAGCTCCAGCTCCGCTACAATGCCTCTTTTACAGCCAATTTTGGTGCTAATCATTTCAATGTTAGCCTGATGCAACTATACCGCATTTGTAACTGTCACCCTTTGAAGTAGTTTCCAAGGGCAACACTAATTTGGGGCTCTGTGACTCCCATAAGACGCTATTATGGCAGAGATATATGTTTATCTCTGCGAGGGTTGGGTGAGCTCAGTTTAAATAGTGAATCCAGTTTGTATCTAGTGTCAAGATATTAAACAATGTCCAAAAATAAACTAGCAAGAAACAGACACTCCTGAGACACAGTGCAGTGCTCCTTAACTAATCCCTGCCCACCTGCCCCAGGGAGAGGATTGTTTTCATTTAGCAAACATGAGCGACTCCTGGCAGAGAATAAGCCTCTTGCTTACTGTGTGGTCGGAAGGCACTGCTGGCTGGATGAGTAGAAATGTTGATTTCAGAGCCCCAGTCAGTCGCAGTGCAGCATAACGAGAACCTACAGCAGCTCAGGACTGGATCTGCGAGGACCAATACACCAGCAAGTGGGTGTGGGTTCAGCCTGCCCCCAGGCCTTGCTGCAGGGCAAGCAAGGAACTTGCAGCAATAACAACTTTCTGGAGCCAAGCTCCTACAGCAGCTCTGGTCTGTCTTATCACACGTGTCTTCCATGTCTTGCCAACAGTGACCACACTGTTCTGATTGTCCCTCTCCTTCTTAGTACCCCAGTAATCGCACCACTCATCCACCTACAGGGCTAGAATGAAGTATCTGTCCAGTGGGTGCTGAAAAGTAGAATTTTGGTCATAGGTCCCTTAACTGGCCAAAGTAGCTCTTTTTCAAGTCCATAAGGGCGATGACAGTTTGTAAACAGGCATTCTTACTACTTCTGATGGACAGAGGCATCTGAAAGTTTCTTTTCCATCTGAAAGAGCATGCTTATAAGCTGATTGTCTGTCACCTTGCCGCCTCTTCAGCCTCTCTGCTGTCACGTTAGCACAGTGCTGCTGTGCAGCTTCTCAGCTGTTGGGTTTCTTGGCGTAAGAACAACAGTTGCTGCGTTCCTGGGAGAGGTTCTGAAACACATGCAAGAATCCTCGTAGAGCTGTGCTGGGTGTCAAATGGCCATTCTCTATTGCAGGCATCTC
Organism: Burhinus oedicnemus; assembly: GCA_008921705.1. Lineage (NCBI taxonomy): Eukaryota > Metazoa > Chordata > Aves > Charadriiformes > Burhinidae > Burhinus > Burhinus oedicnemus. Next base: position 729,625 of record VFFE01007832.1, read on the forward strand.
TGTCAGCAGCCTGAGCGATAACTTGTTTGTGCTGCACGTGCACTGTGAGGATAACAAACAGAAGGTAATAGGACTCATCCGTCATTTCTCCAACCACCTCTAGAAAAAGTTTCAAAGGCAGAAAGAGCAGAAGATCCGGGGGGGGGGGGGGAAGGGC
>VFFE01007832.1:729801-745395 GCA_008921705.1 Burhinus oedicnemus
TTTTTTTTTTTTTTTTTTTTTTTTTTTTTTTTTTTTTTTTGAAGTTACCTGTCCCATTTCTTGCTCTATAGCAGTATTTTTATACCGTAGTAACTTTTTCATATCCACAAATCCAAACGAAATGTTGAGTAACACAAACTGCAGCGGTCACCACTCCTCTATGCTGCTCTAGGCTGGAAGTGACACAGGACATGCACGTGAGCTTTCCTTCCCACCTCATAGCTGTCTCGCAGTCACCACTGCCCTTCCCCCCGCCCCAAGTTCATCAGGCTCAGAGCAGCACCTTCAGAAAAAGTTGTTTTTCCTCTTGTTTTTAGCAGTAACTGGAAGTTTGAGTTCCCACAATAAAGCTCCACAATGTTTCTGTAATTGCCTCTCAATACTGCCTTAAAGAGGAAGAGATGGCTAGTTCAGCACCACTGGCGTTACTCCTTTGCATGGAAACAAGCCCTGTCACTCCAACTCTAACCCAAAGCTAGAAGGGGAACACATTTTGAACGCTAACTGGTCTCAGACTGCGTCACAGAGGTTAATATTAAGCATGTCATGTAACCAAGAACCCAGATGGCTACAGGGTGGACAGCGATGTGTCAAACACCTGCCGACTGCAAACCACAGCTCCAGCTTCCATTTCCAAGTTCTAGACCTCAAGCAGTGCATTTTGCATCCTACTTGCCTTACAAATCCTTCACATTCCACCTCTATCCTGACACCAGTAACAACAACAGTTACAGCAAGCCCTGAATAAAATAAATATAACCAAACATGTTGCCACTCACATCCGAACGGCTTGGTCTCCTACTTTTTGGTTTCTGACATTATGCAGTTATCAAGCACTGCCCCAGGCCTGGAATGCTGTATACACTGTAGTACATACACACCCTACCACTGTATATGCTAGAGTGTATATACAATACAATTCTGTATATGCTATTATATAACCTCTTCAAGACTACGCTAAATAAATTTTTACAAAAAAACACACTTTTGTCTTTGTTGCAGAAACTGTTTTATCACATTCTTAGTTTTTTTGAGAGGGAAGGTATGATTTTTTTTTTTTTTTAAATTTTTTTCCCTCCCTCATTCCTCACACAGCCCCCCCCCCCCCAGTCTCTGGTTCTTGGGCCCATCTATTACAAGGAACAGCTTATTCCTACAGATTTCTAGGACATCAGCTAAGCAGGGTGGACATTAAGATAACATGGTTCCCTTCTTCCCATCCACGTAACTGGACTGGGTGAGGAGTGCCGTAAGGGCAAGTGAGAGGAATGCACTAACCAGACCACGGCTTTTCGTGCATTCAGGTAGGGAAATACTGAGTAAGTAAGTGGTGTGGAAGAGCTTCCGACTCCTCCTGATGCCAAGCAGGCTGTCTCCAGCAGGCTGCCTCCCAGCTGTACTACTTACGGCTACGACTGGGATCTTACTTTATCTCATGTCTGAAGAACAATGCTCTTCTTTTTCTCTCTCCCCCTCCAAATTACAAACAACAAAGGAAAGTTACTCTTGCTGAAATAACTAAAATATACAAGAAAGGCATAGTAATATTTGGCATTTTTAATTTAGGTTTGTTTTATTTAAGTTTAATGTTAATTCCATGCTGTGTTTCAGTAAGAACAATACAGATTCTGTATCTGTGGCTCCAGTCAGATATCCAGTAGTACAAATTAGCTTCAAGTTACACATACTGAACAAAAGAGGTTGAGCGAGCGAAGGGAGATGGGGAAAGGGGAGGGAGAAAGAAAAAATATTGAACACGCATGCAGGCTTATCAATGCCACCTTCAATGCTAACCTGCTTTGAGGAAAAGTAAAGAATAGGCAAGAATGAGCAGCCACGGATTGTTGAACTGTTACCAGCACCATGATTTTCAGCAACATTTCAGCAGTTTGGAAACTTCTGTTTTTATACAGTAAAACCACTACAATATATGTCCCAATGCAACCTGTAACTTCAAGCTAAACACCCAATTAAGTTTAAACATCGGTATAAAATTCAGTTTAAACAGTTATAAAAAAAGAAAATGCCACCACATGCGCACTACCTTGGCATAACAAATCTCGCCCCTACAAGTCTTAATGGCCTTCAGGTGTGACATCCACTTCTGATGGCAATCTTGCCACATCTGGCAGGAGACAATACAGTAATGCTGAAAGAGCCTTTACGCAGTCCTGTTAGTGTCTTAAAGAACCTAAAAGCTGGCACCAGTAAAATCCACAGAAATTCACTCTTGCCTTTAAGAACTTTTAAACTGTGTAAAAAAAAAAAATAAAAATAAAGAAACCCAAGAGGGCAGGAACCTAAATTCTGAGACCAAATGTAAAAGTCAGATTTGGTGGTTCTCAGAGTGACACTGAGGGTTTTTGTGGGGAAGGGGAAGGGTGGTCAGAGATGGGTTCTCTTGTTGGCCTTTGTGTCTCACTGGTTTTCATCTTCCACATCCTGCAGCGCTTCTTTATTCTGTTCTTCACCTATGAAAGTGTTTAAAAGAAGATGTTAACTTTTAAAAATAAGACGTGCAGAATGGTTTAACAAGCATCTAGAGATTAATAGTTTCATGCAAGTACACACGCTCGCTCGCACACTTGCAGAAATGACACACATACACTCATAACATAGCCAGTTCTGGAGTGAAGCATTTCCATGGAAATTAAGCCTTATAATCACCTCGTCACATTTCATACAGAACTGTAGCACAGGCTATTAGAAGACGTACTCTGTCATAAGGACAAACAACAAACCACCATTTCTGAAAACTGAAACTACGCATGTGATCAGTCCTGTTGATCAAGGGTTGAACAGCCAAGACAAAAGTCATCAGGACGGCTGTAAGTCAACATCCTTCCATCAGAGAACACCTTCCCAAGCACCTCATCTCTACTGCCCAGAGCACTAAGGACATCTATTCACTAGCTAAAGAAATGACACCACAACAGTTTTTAGAAATTAAACTTTTTTCTGCCCAAGTCCACTCAAGTCTCAACAACAGCAAAGTACTGCAGTCAATTTTATAACACCAATGTCATGTATTATTAAAGGTATCAAAAGAAGTGTGAAAAAACATCCCTGCTTCAAGTCCAACATGACAGGAAACCCTGAGCTTGAGGTCATTAAAGGAAAACATTTTGTGGCAATTAATTTCTCTTCAAAAATGGCCAGTTTGGACCTATTCAACCAGGCTGCGACATGCAGTGAAATGGAACTCTACAGCCATAAAGACTCTTGTAGTATGTGTTTGTTATATTTTAGTTGCCCCTGGGCGAGATGCATGCAATGTCTTCTGCACGTCTTTGCCCGATTTCTACTGCAACAAGAAAAAGTTTAATGTACTTCAGCTAGTGCCATAACACATGCACGATTAAGTTAATTGATAACAGAAACTGAAAAACGTTTTCTTTACAATTATCCTTAACCATGTGAGATGGTACTCTCTTAAGGGCAATAAACAAAAACCACCCATTCAAAAAAATTAATTTGCAATAAAATCCAATCAAATGAGACTAATGACTTTCGCATATATCCAGAATGCCTGCTCAGAGCATGTCCAGATTCAGAATTATCACCAGGTACAATACAAGGTAGATTTTGGAAGAGGTGGCCTAGGAACACAAGACATCTGACATTCAACAACAATAAAATTTACTATTAAAATTACATAACAGATCATTTAAGAGAGGAAAGCAGAGGCCCTAACCCGGGAAGGTGATTAAAAGAAGATCTGAGCATGCTCTAGCCAACACACTTAAGCAAATACTCCTGGTAACAGGCGATTGTGAAAGTACTCTTCATGCCCAAATATTCTTAATATCCATCCAGGTACGCAGCTCAATTCCCAAACATGTAAGTTACTTTGGATCTTAGTCAAGCGTATTGGACCTGGGTAGGGGGAACAGGTCACAAATTGGTAGAACATTGCTTAGCCCTGGAATGGAGTCAAAGATACAAGCAATTTATCAGCAGCAAAAGAGTGACAGAGGCAAGCACGATTAGTGATTGGAAGAAAACTGACGCTGAAAAGTTCATTAAGCCATGACGAAGACTTACAAAGTAGAGATTTTTAGGAAATGAACAGTTGGATTTTCCTTTAGGAATCTATACAGCAGGAAAGAAGGGGAAAACAGGAATCATATGAAGACGACATTACAAGCATGAGAATAAACTGAATAGCTCATCTATGACATGGTTAAAAGATACAGTAAATGAGATGGAAAAGTGTAGCAGCTGAATAACACCTGATTTTAGAAAGTCATTCCCTACAACCTACACAACTGAAATAAAAACAGGCAAAAGCTTAATGCAAAAGAACAAGCCTTTTTCAAGTCTCCCCCACCCCTTAGGAAACTGGTAATTGTGATGATCTTTCTCAGTGCCACTATTAACTTTTACCAGTCTTCAAAGGCTCTCATTTCAGAAATGAAGAGTTCTGGAAGCAACAGTTAACTCAGCCAGCGTACGAGCATGGTATGAAGAAATGAGAAAAAACTTTGTGCCTATGTCTAAACATTATGCATAAACACTGTGGTTTTTGCAGATCTGAAGAACTGCACCACAATTTTAAGTAGTTCAGCAATATTGAAAATTTTATAATCATTATCCTTCTGGCACGCATCATAGACAGTAAATAGGATAATCTGAAATAGTTCAGGAAGAATAAAAGTATCTTTTCTATACTATGGAACTAATTATGAAACAAGAAATTTGAGTCTCTATTATGCAAAAAATATAAAGAACCTCTGTAAATCATCTGGTTGAACTTCTATGGTCATACCTTAATTGTGGGAATTGGGAACAAAATTCTTTTTCCAATGCCTAACCATGGCAAGGAAGGCATCTAGTAATACCTGCGGTATTTAGAGCAGAGTCGGTACAGATCCATCCAGGATACACACATACGCTTCTGCACCATTAGATAATCTTACATCTTTGAAAGCAAGGTGTGATCTCTTGCAAGAGACTTCAGCAAGAGACCTAGATGTAGGGTAGGAGCCAAGACCGTGCAACACTGACAGTTTTCCCAGTTCTGTCAACAGCCCGCAGTAACAGGGGCAAAATGTGACCTGCAACATTCAATACTCATGATCTACGCAAAGAGCTAGAAGCTATGAAGTAACAATACTTCTTTAAAACAAACCCATCAATCCTACACAAACACACATAGTCAATAAAAAGTTAAGAGATTTTACAATTGCTTTCAAATGGAGACTACACCAATAAAGTACTCCGAAGTAATGCTGTATGGCTATCACCATGGTTCAAGTAACATCTTACAAAAGAATTTAAGACATTTATTTATCTGAAGGCAAGCAGCAATGTTGTTTCAAACCTCTGTGTGTTTTTAAGTGCCTAATGTACTTTAAACAGGACCTTACCCCTGCCCGCCCCCCCCCCCAAGTTAAAAGAAAGCTCTTTCCACTTCTCTCTCCAGGACAGAATTTTTGCAGACGAAAATGCAAGTTTAATCTTTCTAGATAGAGCATATGTTTAATTCACTACCAATAATCAGTGAAACAGAAGGCATAACTCAAAAAAACTAAACAAGAGTAAATTTATACTTAGCACTGTATGTGAAAGTGTAAGAGGAAAAAGTCCATTCAGAATGCCAAAAAAACCCACTTAAAATTTAAATAACTATCAGATGTTAGTAAACAGAAACAATCAATGTCTCCCCCTCTGGTGCTGCCAGGGGACATACTCAGTATTTGCTCTGGCACTAGCACACTTCCGCAGTCACAACCTAGCATTTTTGGGAGATTAATTACTTCAAACATCTCAAGTAGCAAATTACACTTCCCCAAGCTTCCCCCCCCGCCCCCAGTAACAAAGCATTTTACAAAATCCCTTCTCCTTTTTCCTCTTCTCTTCATACTCAATTCTTTGTAAGAAGAGTAAAAGATAGGAAAATGCTGTAAGGTGAAGTGACTAGTATGATGACAGTAAGTCTTCTACTACATTGCCAACAGAAATATTGATCTGAAAACACGGAGGAACTAGATCATTTGCAGTACTTCTTCCTGCACTGGAAATTCACATTTGGTTGGAATGACAGCCATAGATGAACATGACAAGCCGTAAGAAAGAAAAGCTCAATTACATGGAGTCACTGCTTTTAAAATAATCACAGGTGACTAACCAGCCAAGTGGGGAGAAAAAAAAAGAATTACTGTTACTAAGTCTACACCACCTTCCTTGAAGTGAGAGCTGAAAAGCTTCTCAAAAGAAGCTAGTGTCACCCCATCAACTTATCCAGCGTTAAGAAAAGATGCAAGTTCAGGAAGGTCAATTATTATCAAAGACAGAAGTAGAACACCAAACCAATCTACATTTCCATGCTGTTTTCTGGGCAGAGATGGGGGACAGCAGCATTTTAGAGCAGTTTACTTACCATCACCCTGCATGTCTGAAGTCCATAGTGTCAGATTATCACGTAACAACTGCATGATAAGTGTAGAGTCCTTATAGCTTTCTTCACTCAGTGTATCCAGTTCTGCAATAGCATCATCGAAAGCTGCTTTTGCCAACCTGTAAGCGCAGAATAAAGTCAGATTTAATGTACGTTGCTAAACAGAACCCAGAAGCACACAAGTTAAACCTGTGCCTCTGAACACCTATCTTCTAGTTTGGCTACATGATATCCATAGCTTCTGCAACAAATTTTTATGTCATTTAACAGTGTTTAGCTGTTCAACCAAGTATCTCCTGCCTTCAAAACCAGTCACTTGTGTGCTTAACAACAGTATCTTTTTACTCAAGAATATTGGTTTTATTAAATATTTCTACATCTTGCAGTACAACTGATCACGGTCTGCTAAAAGCTTAAAAGAAAGTATATTACATAACTGGCAGTGACAGTAATAGAAGACAAACAGTATTTGCTTCAATCCTCACTTTCACGCTCATACGAGCTGAACCCCTACAGATAGATGAGCTACTGCCATTCTACACATGCTTAGAGCACACAGAAATTAGTAACAGGACCCCTCTTACCTTGTATAATTGCCAACAGCAAGAGAGAAGTTAAATCACCTCACACTTTTTGCAGGATAAGGGCATGCACAGAGTTAACATGGCAAGCTGTTAAACTGCCATTAGTTGATCAATCCAAGGTTATCGCTATTCTGCTTCTCATACATGATCTATTCCCAGATAAACAAATGGGTCTGGACTCAAAAGAAAATGGCAAAGTTGAAAACCTTTCCAATGAACTGACCTCAAACAGAGCAAGTCATCAACTAGTGGTAGAAGAAAGCCACTGCAGTGTTCCCATTGAGGAAAAGCAGTTACCCAAGTAGCAACCATTTCTGGCTTGTTTGGTGTTCACATAAAAATTTGCCATCTTCCCAGTCACTACCTACCTGCAGGCACGATCAGGAGAATTAAGAATTTCATAGTAGAATACAGAGAAGTTGAGCGCAAGTCCTAAGCGGATAGGATGTGTTGGCGGGAGTTCTGTCATTGCAATATCACTAGCAGCTTTATAAGCCACCAAGCTATTCTCTGCAGCCTCCTTCCTGTCATTTCCTGTGGCAAACTCAGCCAGATACCTATGGTAGTCCCCCTTCCTGAAAACAGAAACAGTAAGTCAGTAATCCTTACTTCCCCACCAGCCACTAAATTAACAGCTTAGTTCTGAAAATGATAGTTTATATATTCACACACAAAGGACACTGCTGCTGAATTACTGTCTAGACAATAGCGCATGAGTACTTGCGTGAATTTTAAACCATCAGGCAGGAAGAAACAGTTTAGGTTCACTTATTTTCTTGCCTTAGTACAGGCCATGACAGTATTACCTTCTATATTACCAAACTGTATCTCTCTACAACTGCACCTCATCTAAACAAAGTAAGTTTTTGATGTGAAGGATACAGATAATTCAACTAGAGGAGAAAACACTCCTCATAATTTAAAAATTTAAACTATGCTTCAGAAAGTACAAAATATGCAAACTAGCAACACAACAAGGCCAAGTTTCATTTGATAATACAATTTTTAAGTTGATACTATGACAGTTGTCTACCTAATTTCCTTCTATTTATGACAAGTGTACAGCTCATGCAAGAAAACAGCAAAACAGGGATGTGATCTCTACATTATTAGCTCAATAAAAAAACCTGTGGTTTCTTACATCTAAGAGCTGCACAACAGCTTATATTAAGTTCTCATGACCTTATTCCAAACAACTATCTGAAACCCCACGATCAGGACACTGACACCCACAAGGTAGCCAAAAAGGGACATTGGTTAGACATGACTAAACTGCCCTCTTTCTAGAAGTAACCGTGGTTGAGTGGGCAGAAAACACATGTATAGCTACTGTATTTCCGTATCTAGTTCGGACACAGTAAGAGGTCCTCGCCTCACAAGAAGGTACTTACATTTTGTAATAGAAAACCTTGGACTCGCCAGTGTTAGCTGCTGGAATGAGGTGTTTGTCCAGTACATCCAGAATGTCACAACAGATTAACTTCAGTTCAGTCTCAACCTATAAAAAAAACCCAAAACAAAACAAAAAGGAGGCGAGGTTAGCACATAAGACTAAGAGCTATTTCAAAGATATCCAAATATCAAACAGGCAACACCATAAAAATCCAAAGAGGGGGAGGACAGAAGAAAAAACAACAAATTCAGCTGCTCCACAGGTGCATTAAGCAAAACAGTTCTGCATAATTAGCTGGCACACAAAAAAGGCAAGGACTGATGCATGATGAGATGTGTAACTGAATAATGCAATTATGAATTCCCTTGAAGATATCTTGCTAGACAGCTGCATTAAGTCTGTCTCAGGATACAATTCCTTACTGCAAGGTTTGCACAATTAATTCCTTAAGGTTTTGACCCTGGAAGGCTGCCCTAAAAGTAGGAACGGTGAAGGGGACAATTTGAAGGTAATTAATACAAATCACCCAAACTCCATTCCACCCCAGAATTAAACGGCACCTTCAGAACTAGTTTCTAGGGACTACTTGGGAGGCAAAGATCTAGCAGAAGAGCCTTTAGACAAAGATCATGGGGTATCAGAACAGAATAAAGATGTACCACACAAGCAAAAAGGTCAGATACAAGAGGAAAACAAACTCCAAAGGACACAAACTTCAGAAGCAGGCAAAAAAAAGCAAAGGACAACAACTCAGAGAAAAAGCAGAAATCATCAACAGTAACAGTGAGATCTGTGCCCAAAAACCAATATAGAAAGGCTTATTTAAAAACAGATACTGGATTTTAATAGCCAAAGTTGAAAGCATGGTCACATCACCTTCATTTTTTCTAATTTAGAATATAAAGCAAGGTCTATGAGGTTAGGTTTTACCACAGAAAGTTTCACACCTGAAAGCAAAGAAACTAAGCACACCCAAAAAAGCTAAAAGCTGTCTTTTGACATCAACATTGCCAAACCCAGACTTGCTCTCAGCATCCTGTGTCATTCACAGTAGGAGTGGTTGGTTAAGTGCAAATAGTAACCTATTGCTGCTCTTTCATGATTTTGCAGTAACTTTCACAGCTACAGTTGAAGACAACTCTGGTTCAAGCTACTTTTATTACTATAAAGTAGATGTTTTCAAGCAAAGGCATCAACATTATTTACAAGAAACTACCCATAACTGTATGCGCTCGGATCACAAGAGCAGCTCCACTCAGCCCACTATTCCTTCCTATCCTCCCTCCTGTGCAGTTTTATTTCCTTCTTTAAGTGTTTTTCTTGCCATGTAATATTTTTATCACCAGATAGCTCCCAAACTATTAGGGCTTGTAACCACAACATCTACCCTCAAAAGCTCTTATAGATCCAAAAAAAAATGTTAAACTGGCACATATATAGACATACCAATTTGTACAAAATGACTTAACAGATTTGCAGAAGTTCCTTTAGAGAAATTAATCTACACCAAATTTCATATACAAACAATGTCAGAATGCCCTAACATTCAGAGGAAGAGTTAGATGCTATAAAGTTACGTGACAAATGCTTAAGGAAGTTGCTGAAATATGGTCACTTGAGAAGAATCTACTTCATATATTCTTGGGCTACAAAAGCTATAAAACCTTTGGCCAGCAGTCAGTTCCTGCAAACTTCTTTCCTCTTGATCCTCTTTTTCAATGACTTCTGTTGCAGAGAGATCTTCAGCAAAACTGCAAAGAATTAAATCAGTTTCTAATCTTCTTTTGTTAAATAACCATACACGTACAAACTTCTTTTTCATCTCAAACAGACCTTTTTCAGCTTTGCTTAAAGGATTAGTCACACAAATTAAAGATCACCTGCTGTCCAGGGAAATGTAGATGTCCTCACTAAATTTAGTTTAGAAATATTTAATACAAATCAAGTTGATTAAGAACAGTATGAAAAACCTACAACAAATTCTTAAGTGCTCTTTTACCAAAAGGATCTGTTCTAGACAAAGTGGCTCAATGAGCACTGCAAAGCAGCAAACCAGCATAAGAGTCCAAACTAAGCCTTTTCAGAGCACTCAGAAGAGGTAGGTTTAGGGTCTACTCTCATTCCAGCTCCAAATATGACATATGGTACTACAGGCTCTGACCAGCAAGGAAAGACTACTCACCCCGATGGGTGCATTAGGAGCCTCCACAATCCACCCTGCCTCTCTTTATTTTAGTGGTCATATTGGCTTAATCAGATTCCAGACTGTGTTCTTAGCTCTGCAAGTATAAAAGCTTGTAAACCACCTAGTGATCTAAATAAGGAAACTTATTAGAAGCAACCAGGGGAAGGGTAGCCTGTACTAGTTCTTTGACCTGTTTTAATATGTAGCCCCCAAAATAGCTGCACCTCACAACTGAGATGCAACATGAAACTAGAATGGTAGGAAACAGCTGCTGAAGCCTGTAACCTACCTCTCTCCCACCCCTGCCAAAACAAACAGACAGGCCGACCACCCACATTTATGCCAATTCATAGCCTAAGCTTTCTAAGAAGAGGGGAAGAAGAGAGCCCTGCAGCTGCCCCAAAACACAACACAGGTTGTAAGTCAGAGCACTAGAAACACACATTCTCATATGCCACAAACAGACCAGTAAGAGGAAGGTGAACACTTGTCCTATGCTATTAGGGAAGGGATTTGGTTTTACCGCAAGGAAGTAGAACTGCATTATGTGCAGACACACAACACTTCATCCTCTCAAGGACAAAGAACGCAAGCTTCAGTGTGTTCTCATCTACAGAAATGCAGTCAGATGAGAAAGCCAGGGGCTCTACTCTTGTGTATCCAAATGGCCACAGGACCCGGAAAAGCAGCCTGACTACAAAGGAGGCAAGTAAGTGGCATTTCCCCTCACGGCTATGTATGTGTTTCGCTAGATTTATCTTAAATGGCTTGGGTAATGGCACAGCCTGGCATCTTGCATCATCTCTCAGTGTTGCCTAGTGTATGCTTCAGACAAAACCAGCCTGGCCTTACTCTGACAACACCATTATCCCTTGAGTTCTGCCCCAAGTCACACTGGTTAGTAGCTCAAACAAACTCCAAACGTTTTTAAGAGCCATGTGCTAAATCATAATAAATACTAATGTAGACCAAAACCGTCACACAGTTACTTTCACACAAAGTACATCTTCCATTTCAACTCAAGCAGCACTCTATAGCTGAGCAAGTTCACACCTGGTTCTAGTGGTAGGTGAGAGAGGTGTGTTTTTCTAGAGATGCTGGTTTTCTCCAACTCCCCAGTGCTTTAAACTTGGCCTGTGAGCCCCCAGACAAGCGTTCTGTTTTTTTCTTCTTCAGAGCTTTTAAGACCAGGAAGTGTCTCCCAACAACAGTGAAATTACGCTGAAAAACACTACAGTAGTGGGTATTTGTTGACAAGGTAGCATAACCAGAACTCTGTTGAGCCTGCACTGGACCATATCTCTTCAGAGAAGCACTGAGCACGTCAACAGGGCAGCTGTGTTACTGTTCCAGCAACAGCAGTGAGAAGCATCATCCAAACCTCTGCAATATGTTCTTCAGGCCCTTTCTGCTCCTGTGCCATCTTGCCAAACCCTTTAACATTCTCCTTATAGCACACGCTAACTCACAGTAAGTCTCTCAGCAGCTACAAAAGGATCTGGTCTTCAGCTACAGACAATACACAGAAGCCTTTTGGAAAACACAGGCTGAAGTTCAGTAGACAGCTAGTCTTTCTCCAGTATGGAACTACATCACAGTTCTCTACAGCCGTCTTCCACCTAAAGCAACTGCAATAGCTATTCCCTTTAAGGATTTAACAGCTGAAGATACCGTGGGCATGGCATTGCCCTTCACATGGCCTCTCTCTCAGTACTTCGTGAACTACATACATACATTTCTGGCACACCAGTCTGTTCTGTATGGTACGTGCTCTCTTTACAAAGAGAGATGAAGAACAAAGCCTTTTTTAGTCCTTTCAAAAACAAGAAAAAAGTCTTTTCACTATTAACAGGATCTTCGGCAGAAGATAGTAACCACCCACAAATGTTGTGCAAAAAAACCTGGAAGCACACAGTATAAGACAAATTCAAGCAATCATCAGATAACTATTATCTTATTTTATATATTCTCTTAGAAAGACTTAGACACCCATCAAGTAATGGTATCTGGGACTGTATGTAACTGGCAGAGCCTCATCCCATCAGCATGCCAACATAAAATTAGAAACAACTTTAACAATTCCATAGAGCAAGAGAAACCCTGTGAGTCAACAGAAAGTAGTCCAGAGCCATTCCTGAGAAGAGATTTCCAAGCCAACATCATTTCCACTGGTGGTATATGAATCAGTGCCAGGTGATATAATAGACTCCACTGTTTCTCAGGAAGTGAAGATCTGAACCATGTGGAGGCACTTGTCCTCAAATAATGGAGATTAAGTCTCTGCAGAAATGTGTGGGATTTAAATAGCATGGGAGCATGCCTGCTCCGTGCTAAACCATCATTTAAGGAAGGGGGGGAGGAGAGGAACAACAACTCACTGTTCTAATAGCTGAAGGTTCCATTAGCCCTTACCGATGAAAGTCAAAGCTTGCTCCAAGTTCTCCATTTTAGGTAAAGTTGCACAGACTGCCTAAACTCAGCATGAAGTTATGTGCATCAATTTTTCCCCCACTCAAGAGAGAGAAAATAGCAAGGCCCTAGAGGTTATTACACACGCAAGTTTCCCAGTCAAGATGACCATGACATCTTAACATCCCCCATCCCCACAAACGTGGAGTGCTTTATCTCCAGTTGATTTCTTAACTGCTATCAGTGTAACTAACCAGGTTAGGGATGGGGGCGTGGCGGGGAAGAAAATCTGTATTTTAAGAACTAGATACTGTCAGATAAGCCACGCTATCTCAGCACTCATTTCCACACAGGCATAGCTGTTTGAGCTAATAGCAGGTCTGCCAGTTCAACTGTAGAAGATCAGCTAAGCAACTATTCTTCACTGTCACCCAACTGCTAAACACTTAGTTTACAGCAACTCCTGCCAAGTTTTCATCTGGGGGAAAAAAGTAACAAAACAAGGCCAATGTACATGAAATGCAACTATCACAGTACTAAAAGACAAGGTAAAGGAGTCAAAGAAAGTGGCCATTTGGCTTACACTGATTTTGTTTATGCCAGGAACAACACTGAAGATCCCTCCCCAATGTTGGCATTTCGACCAACGGTGTTAATATTTTGAAAACTGTAGGACAGAGTACTACAATAGCACCAAGTGTCAAAGTCTGTATGAGCCAAAGCAGCTTATCAGAAGTAGAAGCTTAACAGCCAAACACCTCCTTTGACATGGTTAACTTTCCAAAAAAAGTCGCTTGGGCTAAGTCAGGTTGGAGGGGAAAGAATAAGGCCTCCTGAGCACATGCAGTCTCACACTTGAGTAAGCAGGGAAGAAACCAAGTGCCAGCACAGTTCAAATACTTATCAGATATACAGATGCACTTAAGGAAAAGCCCTCCCTTACTCCTTCAAGTCTACTGCCCTTTTGAGCGTTTACACAAACACACCCAAACTCTCCCCTTCACCAAGTATATTTATTCTCCAGACAAGGAACAAATTTCATCCTTTCAAGACTGTCACCTTATTACACCTTACCACACTGCAGGCAATCTGGAATACCAGGGCAGCTTATAGCAAGGGTAACAAAACTGGACCTTAACTAAATGGTATTATGCTACAACACTAACTACATCTTACCATTTGCCGATATTCCCGAATCATTTTTAATTTATCTTCTCCACCTTTGTTTTCTTCTTTCTGTTCAATGCTGCTGATTATTCTCCAGGAAGCTCTCCTGGCTCCAATCACGTTTTTATATGCAACAGAAAGCAGGTTTCTTTCTTCCACTGTCAACTCCACATCCATTCCAGCCACTTTCTTCATTGATTCAACCATTTCTAGGAGGAAAAGGTCAGACAATTATTCTCATAGCTAAAGCATCTTTCAAACCGTTCAACAGAAGTTGTACATGAATGATAGCTTATGAAAATAGGCTCTCTCCTCCTTTCACACACAGTTGTCCCTTACTTTCATACTGGAATGTTCCAAACAAATCAATGAGCATGTACACAAAGGAAGTATCTGATATTCTTTTAAATGCATTTGACAAGGGTCCCAAAAAATTCTTTAGAGACAGTTTTTTGGAGTTTGGTTTGGGTTTTTTTGAGACAAAAAGGATTCGTCATTAGCAGCAAACATGTTTTTCACAGTGGATAATAGTCATCAGCACAATCCTACAGGAACACATGTTCTTCACAGTGCTTCAGAAAAGGCAGTGAATAGTGAGAAAACCATAAGCAAATATAAGCTAGCTTTCAGCACAGTAAGGATAAACTGAAGAATACAGAATGCTCCACTGATCTGTCAACTGGAATATAGTGTAACATGGTAATTAACCAAAAAATAAAATCCAGACTTGAACAGATGTAGAGAAGTATCAGTGCTGTTATTTGGGAAGCAAGTCAAAGTTCCAAGACGAAACCACCAAAAGAAGTAGTAGGTGCTTGGAGAAGTAACAAAAAAGTCATCCTGAGGATAACCACCAGAGCAACCATATCCACCCATGCCAAGCAGCTATTTACACTGAAAAGTAACACAGAAAATATAAATTTATAATTTAAACCTTTTGATAAAGGCTTCTAAACCTGAGGTTAAAAAAAATTACTAAATACATATCTCCTATACTCAAGTGGAAGCAAAAGCTTGAACTACTTAAGCAAGGTTATAATCCTTTCATTACCTAACCACATTATGATTGCTTGTGAGATATTAGAAAAATAAAAGTTGAAAATGTTAAATATACACTAATTGAGAGCCTACTATGATAGATTCAGGACCCATAGGTTTTGTCCTGCCACACAGTGCTTCAGTTCATTCACCATTTACCTTCCAGCTTCTAGCAATGGTGGGAATCCCACAGACAGAAAACAAGACCGTTAATGAGTGAGACTAAGCCACTACTATCCCATCTACTCAACAGGACAGGTGTTTCATAGTTATCTGCCAGGTAGAGCAGCACTAGAATGACACAGAATCATGGAATCATTTAGGTTGGAAAAGACCCTTGAGTCCAAAACACTTAGCTTCTGCCAAGAACATGACAATGTGATTAGGCTATGCCTCCCACAATACGCTTTACTATTCT
>VFFE01007832.1:745415-756418 GCA_008921705.1 Burhinus oedicnemus
ATAAAAGGGAGCTAGCCGGGAGGGGGAGGAAGGCGCGGTTCGGGAGCGGGCTGGGGCTGCGTGGTCCGGTCGGTGAGCGTCGGTACAGTAACCCTGTGTGTGCATCCCTCCGTCACTGTTGTTGTTCTCCTCTTTCGTTTGCTGTTATGTTAAACTGCCTTTTATCTCAACCCACGAGTTTTGCCTTTTTCTTCCAATTTTCCCCACCGCCCTCGGGGGTTGAGCAGGCAACTGCGTGGTTCTCTGTTGCCGGCTGAGGCCAAACCACGACAGTCCTGCCACACAGTGCTTCAGTTCATTCACCATTTACCTTCCAGCTTCCAGCAATGGTGGGAATCCCACAGACAGAAAACAAGACCGTTAATGAGTGAGACTAAGCCACTACTATCCCATCTACTCAACAGGACAGGTGTTTCATAGTTATCTGCCAGGTAGAGCAGCACTAGAATGACACAGAATCATGGAATCATTTAGGTTGGAAAAGACCCTTGAGTCCAAAACACTTAGCTTCTGCCAAGAACATGACAATGTGATTAGGCTATGCCTCCCACAATACGCTTTACTATTCTCTGGCCTATTTACCTTGCCCACTCATCATCCCTCCCCCATCATTCTACCTCCTTTTGTTCTGCTGTGTCACGGCAGCACAAGCAATAGGAAACTAATGAAGCTTAACTGTCAATTTTTTCCTTGGGTGCCAAAACTCACAATCATAACAGGCATAAGCAATTTCAGAAATGGAAACTGTAGGCTCAGTCTTTTTCCCTGACAAGGAACAATGTTATGTGTAGGACAAAATCTTATAGTGGCTCTATTCTTACCAGAAGCAGAAAAAAAGTCCCTGCCTCAACCACTAGAGGTTGCTTCTCCAAATCACAGAAAGTAACAAAAAATCCACCAAGGATTTTACAAAACACCACCCTACTACTGTAAAATGGCAAATTGTTTTTGCTGAAGACTTCAAGACTCGCCCTAAAACACTCCACATACAGCTAATATTAACATAAACATGCAGTCTTGTAATTTAAGCTAGCTAGAAGTTAAAGGCAGTAGGATATAGTTACAATATGCAACTTAAATAAGGCAGGCACTATGACTTATTTCCTGAAGGATGACCCTATACAAAGAATTTACTTCAAAGCTCTAAGTTTTTTAAATTACAGGAGTTAACTCATCTCGTATTTTGACATTTCTTAAAACAGCAGAGCTACACCCAAGATAACACGCCTGACAGTATTTATTTTTTTGAACAAAAATGACAAATGGGAATTAATACTTGCAGTCTCTGCTACTTGGGCACCTTTGCCAAGCTCCAGCAAGAAACACAGGGCTTGTCTTTAAAGTTAATGTTTAAGGGCCCTCAGATAAGAGGAGTAAGTGAAACTGCACTACATCCACAGTTTAAGAAATTAACCTGTATTTGTGAATGCACAGCCCTCCCTTCAACCATTAGTTGCAGAATTTCATGGGCTGAAGAGATATCCTCTATGTAAATTCAAATACTTTGAAGTGTAAAAAAAGGAGTGGGTAGTCATGCCATACTATTAATCTATGACGCTCATTGCTAGGCATCCACCATCAATCTGAAGATCTTTGGTCTGACCCAGTATGACCATTATGCTTTAATCAAACATGCACAGTTTTACATATGTGGCACGCTTAACTAACCAAGATCACATTAGCTTTGTCCCATCAGATCTTCTCTGAAGTTATGAAAGCCAGAAGAAACCAAGTAACACTTAATACCTTCTCCGGAACTGGCACATTTCTGAAGTAATTATTCACATCTATCTCATATAATAGACAGTGATACACATGTAACAATTACCCCAAATGTGTGGAGGAGAGAAACATGCACAGTAAGAGTTTCCAAGATCTTCTGGTCTGTATCAGGAAATTACAACAACTAGGAAAAAAATGGACAAGTTTTATCAACTGTACTACAGGTTTCCTTCACAATCTCTTTCCTAGAACCAGATCTATCTAACATGGAAATTTAAAAGAAAAACACTATACACAAGACTTACTGTTTCCTGTAAACAAGCATCTGATTCTCAGAGCACACTCAAATATATCATTACAAGTGTGATCAATGGCTTAACAGGATTTTATCCATTGCTAGCCATCCGCTGTAGATGTTCAATCTACAAGCCCTTGAAACAGAGGTCCAACATCTCTGCACACTGAGGGACAAGTTTAAGCTGAGCAATAGCTTTTGCAGAGGCTTACCTAAGACCAAATCCTACAAGAAACACAGCCTCTGTCAGTACATATTAGTCCTGTTGCATCTCTTCAGTCTTCTGCAAAGGTCATTAACTATCATCCTTTTGTAGGGCCATCATAACCACAAACAATGGTGCCAAAAGAAAACAGTCAACTGCTCAGAACTACCAGAAAATAGGCCTTGTCACCCCAAGATTTTTACAACCACGAGTTGTCAATAAGCCAAACAGACTTTTTGCCAAGTGACAGCCATCAAGAATAAGATGCTGGGTGAGGGGCCACACGAGGTTTTCTACATTTGCGCTGAAGCACAAAATCCACAAGCTTCAACAACTCCTCACACTAGGTACACACTCTCTTCTAATACACTGACGAAGGGAACTGAAAGGTCTTCTCCTCAAAATCTTAATCCTGTTACTAGTTAGATACACAACCACAGATTAAGATCTCACCCATAACAACTGTCTTACCCAAAGAGAAAAGATTTATTAGCCTACCCAGAAAGCCTTTGGAGAAAAAGGTTTCTAGTTTAGTAAAGAGCCCAATTTTACTTACAATACAAAAATCCAGGCTGGTATTTCAAAAAGACAAAACAGTTTTATGCATATATCTTGGTCTTCCATGGTAAAGCCATAATCCAGCCCTGAAAGTTTAAGCCTGACGAATAATCTTAAGAACTCAGGCAATACAAAAGCAACAGAAAACTAATTCTATACAAAAATAAAGCCATATATGCCTGCCAACAGAACAAATATTTTGTATTTTTAAGTGCAGCTTTACCTATCTGGAAGACTCCACAAGGAGGTGAAAAGCTCAGAGACCACCGAAGACAAAATACAAGTCTGAGATTACATTTCAATAAGAAGGATTACTGCAGTAATGACAACTCATTGCATACACAATTCGGAGATGCTTACACTGCATTATGGAAAAAGTAGCGTTATGCAGATTCAAAAAGACAGAGATTGTAATTTAAGTGGTTAAGTTCCAGCCTTTCAGTTGATTGTGGCTGTCACCTTATTATGCTACTGTCAGATCATGCCACCATCAGAGCAGGAAATCCCAGAAGTGTAAAATGTGGAAGGATAGGGGAATATTCTGGAGAATGACACGCTTGCCTTAGATTTCTATCCTTCCCCAGGCATTTGCTTTTGGTTGTTATACAAATATACAAACCTGATCAGACCAAATGTCTATTGTGATATTTCTTATGGAAAAAGCACAGTTAACTGAGACTCAAAACAATTGCCTAAAGATACTATAAAACTATAATAATGCCTGTGCTATTTTTTAAGTTCCTACGCTCTACTACTATGATTAAGATGCTTGGCTCCTCATTGCAAACATTGCTGACTCACCTCCAGCCACTGCAGAGTAACAGTAAGGACACACATGCATAGCTTGTAAAACACACAGGATTTGGACAGTGTTTGCCACTACACTGAGTGCTACCTAGAAAAGGGTTTTTTTAAAACAGGCTGGTACATTGCTTGGGATTGGGGTTTTCTTGCTTTAATATGAAAGGCAAAGATCATGCCTTACTCTACCTAAAAAGTAACAGTGAAGTTTACAAGTGATGAGAAGCATGTATTTGATAACTACTAGGGGCCAACTGACAGAATTTGCACAAAGGGCACAGTTAATAAGGAGTTACTAGGTCACAAAATAAAGAATGCCTCTTTACCAGATAAAGATGAGAAACTTTAAGTATTTGTTGCTTCTCAAACTCTAGAAATCCAAGCAACTCAGGGCCACTGGAACATCCCTGAATAAGGAAATATGGAAACAGGTGATGTACAGCAAATTTAGTGGAAAGACTAAAAACCTTTCCCATATAGGATACAATACTCAAGAAACAGTAGACCATACCAAAGGAGTAGCCAGTATCTGACAGTTCTATCAAAGTCTGTGCTTATAACAGAACCCACTTGGCCTAAACAAGGGCTGATGCACTAAAGAAGAAAATCCGTTGGGGCAAAACTACAGTATTTGCAACCTCTATTTCAGGTATCATATAGTGCTTAAGTCTCTCACTAACCATGATGCTACAGTGTCTGATTTTTTTGTTTGTTTTACGAAGCATCTAGTTATGTAGTGTATGACAGGGCACTCCTAATCTGATTTTCAACAATGCACAGAATCCACTACAACCTTACTGCTGAAGTAACTATCCCTTGCCACCGCACACACTGGTTCAACATTATCACAGGCAAAACAAGAGCTAGAAAATCTATTAGTGGTGTGCTTAACTGCCAAAAGAGGAACTACATTAAGTGAGAAACCTTGTCAAAATAAGAACACAAAGAAAAGCTTGTTGAGTAGAGGTGGTATGGAGATGACTTAACGGTCAGCATACTGAAGACTCAAATAAAAATGAACCTTACGAAAAACGTGAAGGTGGCATTCTCAAATAATATGAAGTTAACAGTAGCAGAAGCACAGCCTTTCAGAAAACTGAAGTTGTGTTTTGAGTTTAATCCTTTCTATTCCCCTTATCTAAGAGGAATAAAGCAGACCATGATCTTCAGGCTTCTAAGCTACTGTTCAGTATCTATTTCAGCATTTCAGGAGCTAAAAGCTGCAAATAAGCATCCAGTGTGATGTGAGGACACGAAGAATACAGCAGACAAACACACTTGTTCACCATAGCAGATAGTGCACCATAACCAGTATTCAGAGAAGGCTCAGTACAAGTACTAGTCTTGTAATTGTTCATTCTTATAATGAACAAAAGATGATCAGCAGCAAGCCACAAGAACTCAAAAGTATCTGATCCTAAACCATTGTCTATAACCTCTCAGTCAAGATTCTAGTAGCAGCAACAAATACAAAGTGGCTAACCATTTTCAAGAAGGGTTCCAGCAGACACTCAAGAGGAACTACAGAACCATTAACCTAACACTCACAAGGGGTCAAGTTAACAGGAATTACACAAAAAACCTGAATGATCTGGTATATACATAAACAATATGTTGTAGAGTACGGCCTTCTGTAAACATAAGTAATGCCTCACAGATCTACTGTGATGCTTTGAATGAGTCAAGCATATGGACAAGGAAGACATGATTGATATAGTCTACCTGGATTTCCCAAAGGCATTTGACAAGGTCCCTCACCCCAGGTTCTTTAAGGAACTCAACTGCCATGGTATAGGAAGGAAAGTCCTCACATGGATAAAGACTTGGCTGAAAGACAGGAAACAGTGTATGAATATAAGACTCAAGTGTTCAGAACGGAGAAAGACCACCAGTGGAATCACACAGTGATCTGTGCTGGGAAGCATGCTAACACTTATAAGTGATCCAGAAAAATGGAAGCAAACAGTAAGTACTAACCTAGTAGCAGCAGCAAACTGCTAAGAACAAACGCAAAGACAAAAAAGAGCTGAAGAAATAGGGGCAAGCGTATTTTCTTCATTAAGCGATGAGTGTAATGTGAAGATTAATGCCCACAGATTGCGTTTTCCCTAGAACTGCATGCCTCCACCTTGGCACCAGTGGGCACCATCCTATTCACTACAATGATTAGCTCCAAATTCAAGCCAAGAGAAGGTAGGGCTCATCTTTTCACCCATTAGGAACTCTTCTTCTGAACGCATTATTATATTGCCCGCATTAGGTTTTTCTGTTCTCTTTAGTCTTACTTGCCAAATGCAGGATTTCTTAAGAGATGGCTAAACCAGTCCAGCAGCTTGCAGGGAAGTAGGCAGGTGGCTTTCCCCTCTATCTGCATCAATTTTGTCATGCCAGCTCAACAATTCTTTGACCTCTCAACTGGCTGATTCAGGTCACCAGCTCAGAAAACAACCACTCAGAAAAAAAAAAAAAAGTCTTGCTTATAATTTAGAGAACTGAACTGGCTCCAAGGGTCAGACTAGAACCCCAGTAAACATGAGAAACAGCCAGGGAAGAGAGGACATCCCTCTTTCAACAGTGAGATGTCAGATTAGCTCACCCCATTTTGCAGCACTGCACCTTTAATTTCTAAACGCATAAAATAAACACAACATTTATGCTTGCACACTACATAAATTTTTACAATTTTTCTTCAAAGGTCTTCACATGCTTGGAGCACCCCAAGTAGATTATTACAGGCAATCAAAAGCAGGGTGCAACTACTGAGGTACTAAACTATCTTAAGATCCCTATCTAGAGCATGCCACACTTACCATGATGTGCCAGTTTTATACAAATGAGCTTAAAAGAATCTAACAACTATACTCCCAGAAGTTAAAGACAATCAACATGCAGAGGGGGGAAAAAAAATACCAAAGAATATCCATCCTGCACAGTGGCTTAGACTATGATTTTGTAGCAAAAGCAGCAGGTTATATTGTTATTCCTTGTATAAGGTTTACAACGGCTGGTGCAGACAAGACACTTCCAACATCTGACTGCATGACTCTGCAATATACAGTTCCACAAAGCATACTTGTACTTTTATGGACTTAAGAGAAATAGATGGGTTAAGGCCAAATTACCCAAGCAACAGTTGTATTTTCTGCATCATCAATCCTATAGACTATCACAAGCCTTTCTTGCAACAAGAACGTGATTTCTAAGTCATCACTATCACCTCTTCAAGTTGCGAACATACGCTTTTCTAAATAAAAGACAGTATTTGTAACAAAAACTTTAGTTTGAAAGCAAATACAGGCAAATCTAAAGACTAAGCCTCATCGTGTATTTGTTTCCTTGATTGAGATCTGCTACTAAGTCATCTTCTAACACAAGTAACTCAAGCATACTGGAATGTAATGGACACAAACTCAGCTTCTGAATTCCTTGCAGGGAACCAAACCATCTAATTCTAGATGTTTGTCTCCTTTGGTTACTCTTGGTACCTCAGGAGATTCAAGAAGGCCATTATAGAAAAGGATCCTCTCTCACATAACTCTTCATGATCAGAAGTCAATTTTTATGGCCCAGTATGTAAACAGTTATAATTTTAGAAAATTAACAAACTAATTCCTCCAACATTGTCTTAGCCATACTCTATCTCTTAGATTCCTACACCTCTTAGGCACATACTGAGATTTTTCTGCCTTTTAGCACTTTCACATCTCCCCAATTCAGAGACAAGAAGCAGTCATACCCCACATCACTACAACAGTAAGATCTTTGACAGACAGGTGTAAGTACTAACCATTAATGTGGAAAAAAGGAAAAAATAAAACCCACAAAAAAATTTTAAGTGTGCTTGACAATTGCTTGAAACAGACAGGTCCTCTGCAAACTGAAATTAATATGCAACTTAAAAATCTAATTTGTGACATAGTTTATTGATTGATTCTTCATTAAGCTGTAATTTCAAGACCTGCTACTACAAGACAATTATTTCTAAAACAGGTTCAAATCGTGAATTAAGTCCATTGTTGCACACCTTACTGCCTTCATGACAAAGACGCATTTCTCTGATAGACAATTTATAAAAACACAGGAGTCAGCTGTTAGCTTGCTGTATTGGGAGCCAGGAGAGCTGTTAAATGTTCTGGGTTTGTTTTTTGTTTTGTTTTCCTTCTCACCTGTACCTTGACCTATTATCCAGTTTTGGGGAAAAAAAAAAAAGCCCCACCTATTTCTCCTCACCTAAGTTATACCATATGTAGATTTGAAGCCATATGCTTCGAGACCCATAGTACAACACTGCTGTTTCAAGTATCCACTTGCAGTCTACCTTGTGTCACAGCATGTTTCTCACCTGATTAAAAGAAAGATGTTACCTAGCTTCCACAACGAACAATGCGAACACAATGGTTTCGACATTCAGCAGCAGTCTACAGTAACAGATACACACATTCTCTTGATACAAAGAACTCAAATGTTAGTAAGGTAATTTCACAAACCAACACAATGTTACCTACTCAAATTGTTTTCAAAAAAGACAATTTATAATTATATATTATTCTAGCAATAATAGTCTTTGAAGGAACAGCAGAGTGAGATTTCTCACAAAGCTTCCTGTATTGTAAGCAAGCTTCCTGGCATTTTGTGATTTGTCATGACATGTCTAAGCAGATCTGTGAAGATAGTCAGACACCCAAATCTCTTAGTATCTTTAGAGATCAGGGCTTAAGTGCTACTTACACTGCAGAAGTACCTAGAAAGTTGTCCCCTTAATCTGAGCCAATATACTGAGGACAGTACAGATACAGGCCTAGATTTCCAACCATTCACAAGTACAGCTTGCAAGACTTCGTGAATTCCATAAGTGGGTCAGGTAAGTAACACCAAAGAAGCTAGTCAAATGCCCACCGCAAGTGCTGCTATGAATGCTGTGAACCATACGTAAACAACAACCCACCACACACCACTCTCAAAGTCTCAAGGAGAAAGAAGATGGGACAGAACTTAATGCTATCCTAACATTAAACACAAAAAATTGTCATTCCACACTCATATGCAAGTTACACAACAGATTAGTATCCCAACGTAGGCAGTACTTACCATCACACCATTTTATATGTGCCAATTAATAACTGTGACCTTATGATCGTGTATCTCAAACGATCAAACTGAAGAGCAAAATTAAGAATAACTTAACACTTTCACCATACTGCTTCCCACACAATTTTGTTCACAGAATTATTTAAAAGTCTCAGCTACGATCTTGGCAGAACTGCCATACTTCATATAAACAACAACAAATTATGCCAATAATTTTTAATTGTTCCAGCTGAACAAGAATACAGAATGAGATGCTAAAACAGTATCTACAGTACATATTCTTCCAGTCCATAGACGAGAGACATGCATTTAGAACAGCTAGCAAAATTAGAGGGTGCACCTTAAATGTGTTTACCCAACCTGATGCCAACGAATTTTGGAAGTCTAAAAACCACAGCATTGATTTAAACATAGTAACTTTAAGTTTAGTGTTCTCTCCTAAATGGTAATAGTCTCATTACCAGTCAGAAGCAATATAGCATAAGAAGTCTGTTACATTTTGATCTAGCCAGCTTGTTTCGCAAACATCCACAACACTGGTAAAATAGAAAGTCCATCGAGGGAAATGCTGCACCAAGGCAATCTCTACTAATCAATTTTTATTAGTTGACAGAAGTCTGATTGTTTTGCACTGCAGATCTCTACAATGGGGTCGAGTCTGATTACTTTCTAAAGAACTGATTTACCACTGACTTAAGAAAACACTAGAAAGACAGTCATGCCTCAAAAGCTCCCAAAGGCGATGAAATCCTCCAGGATGCTGGCCAAGCATCCAACTTGGGTTTCCACTCAAACCAAAGCCAACACTTTCAGTTGCACTGACTCATCTATACCAGGTGGAGAACTCTTTCCTCCCTCCCCACCAAACCAACTCCAGGAATGCTGCTGGAATTGGGACTGGGGGTCAGGGGGAAGGAAATGCATCTTCCCACCTCACACCCTTAAGGGCAAGCAATAAGATACTGAAAAAAACACAAAACCCCCAGCAGAAGTTGCACACTTACTGTGGAATACAGAATTGCGCACACACACCTCCACCCAAGTCAATTAACTTGTACCTCAATATCTGGGGTTTTGGGGGCCATTTTTCCCCCGTAAGTCCTCACAGTTATTGTGGAGACTGTTTGACTTGTCTCATTGAGCAGAATTCTTAATTCTACCTTATTTCCCCTACTAGAACTGTCACAGATGGGAGTCTTATTTAGGCTTTCCTTTTTTCTTGTAGTTTCTACTTTCCTCCCTAAAACAGCATTATTGCAAAACATCTGAAAAATGCGTATCAGAAGATTTCTAAGCACATCTCAGTAAAAACGTCATTTGGCAAGAACTTGATCATGTTGCCTATGAAAATTATGAACAGAAAATATCTGGAGTGTCTTCCTACCTCTAAATGAAGTGTAACTTTTTACATACAAGGGTATTTATTTCACTTTAAATGCATAAACATAAGGTCTTAAGGCAAAAGTAACAGTCCCAGAAGAGTAACATCATTGAGAAAATTAAAGGCCCTTTCTATTATATGCAAGGGAAACATGTTTGAAGAAACAGTTGCAAGACAGAGATTTTTGGGGCAACAGACACCATCCAGGGTTGCCAGTTCCTCCCCTCTACCACTTTTTCCCTAGGTATGAAATGATCAAACATAGCTCACAAACTTACACGTGAAAAAGGATGAAAAGATGATGCTGGAAAAGTAAAATGAGCTGTAATAATCTCTACCACATAATGGATGCATATACATTTTCTTTAGACAATTAAGTATCAGGTACTCGATCCCTCGATCGCTCCAGGGTGAAAGCTCGCTCTCTCTGGGTTTGCCAGGGGCAGCAGTATCTCCAACCGTAGGCAAAGGAAGAAAAAGAAAACCGCTAGCCCCCTCCCCCAAGACCTAACACGGCGACAAGCCTCTCCCCAGCATCGCCTCCCGAGGGGCCGAGAAAGCCGGGCACCCACCTTCCGCAGAGCACGGCACTGGGCGTTGTCTGCGGCGAGCCGACCTCAGCCCCACACCGCCGAACTCCGCGAGGCCCGGGCCGAAGGCAAGCAAGGCCCGGCCCCAACAGAACCACCTCAAGCCGCGCCAGTCAGCGGCACGAAGAAGGGTAGTGGGGTCTCTTTGTCGGGCCCCCCGAGGCGGGGGCGGCTCCCCTGCCCCCCCCCGGGACTCGCCCTTCGCGGCCGCCATTTTATTCCCGGCTTCTGCCGCCACCGCCCCCCGAACCGGGCCCCGCCCAGGTCCAAGCCACCCACTCGTTCAGGCCCCCCATCCCCAGCTCCACCAGCCCCTTGGGGCGCTCCCAGTCGCCATTTTGTCTGTGCCCCCCTCCTCCGCCC
>VFFE01007832.1:756438-782444 GCA_008921705.1 Burhinus oedicnemus
CTCCCTCCCTCTCCCCTTGGCCTTGCACGGCCTTCCTAGCCAGCGCTCACCATCGTAGCGCTCAGCCTGCTCAGCCAGCTTGGCCTGATAGACGAGGTCCTCCCGATCGTCCATGTCCTGCAGGCGGGGTGGCGTCGGGGACTACACGGGGCGGATGGAAGCCGATGGGTCTGGGGGGCTCAGCAGCTACCAGCTCGCTGCTCTCCGGGCAAATATGGCGGCAGCACCTCCTCCCGCTGCATCCGGGCACTTCCGCAAGTGCGCGCATGCGCCTTGCGGCCTCCCATGGCAACGGCGGCTCCTTGGCAACGGGCGGGAGGCGGCAGCCGGGGGGGTGGCCGGGCCGGAGCCGCCGGCTCCTCCGCCCGGTTGTGGCGACGCCGCAGCCGAGAGGGCGCCGTTGTTCTAAGGAGGCGGAGGGGCGAAGTGCGGGGCCGCCGATGGCGGGGTGGGTCCGGACGGGTCCGGGCGGCGGGTCCCCGCCGGGCTGCCGGCGGGGGGCCCTGCCTCGCGTGAGGGCGGGCCGGCAGCCGAGCCCCCGGGCCGCGGGCTGGGGGTGCTCGGGCAGAATGGCATTTGCCTCAGGGAACGTGTTTCTGCTGCCCTCAAACGCTGACAATACTATTTGAATGCCTCTCTGTGTGTTCTTGTACAAATCGCCGGGTATGCTCTGTACATGCATAATGGTGAATCTAGACGTGAGTGAAAGGCAGAAGGTCCTATTTAGCAGGTTTGTGCAACCTCTCCAGGGTGTTTACTCAAACAAAGTATCACCTCCAATGCGATGTCTGACGTAGGACATGATAATTTCACAGTTTTAAGAGGCTAGAAGAACTAGAACTTACAATTGAGTATTGCACAAGTTCCTCGCTATTTCTGAAAAAATGGAGCATACACTTAAATAGTTGCGGTAACACCTCAATTTCCAAAGTCAGAATGGTTTGAGAAAACTGAAACGGATTATGCTTGGCTGCCATGAACTTAACCTTCAAAGATTTGCTCAGGTGAGCTGTGAATGAAGTCTCGTATCTCTTTTTCCAGTGTCTCCTAGGATGAGCGGGCAAAAGACTCTCAGCCTTCCTGAAGTGTAGAAGCGCACAAAGGCCTCGGCAGTTTTTGATACGCAGCAGAGACTGAGCAGGCCCTGGCACCTCTGGGACCCAGTGTCAGGTATCCTTCTATTTATTGTATCGTGCCTGCTGAAATAGGCTCCTGATGCCTGACTGAGGGCACACACCTGAAGCACCATTTAAAGCACATTTTTTTTCTGAATAGTTTATTGTTTCCTGATTCATTTTAACACATACTATTTCAGTTGGTGAACAAGAGCTTTAGGGAATGTAAAATTAACATGATGTTACGTTATTTTCTTTATTTTCTTACAAATAAATCTAAAAATATAAGTGATTTTTATATCACTGTCTGCCTACCCAGAAGATCAACGCTGTTTCCATGGGACGTTTTGGGCCCCAACTCTTTTTCAAATCTCAGGATTATCTAATCAGAATTCCATAAAAGAAAAAACAAAGACATAAGCGTGTCTAGACTGCGGTGAAAATTAGGTGTCAAGACCAGAAAAAAAATTGCTGTTTTCAATTAGTCAAAGTATGATCAGAAAATGCTGGTTTTGTTGAAATTGGGAATCATTATATCCCTTTACCTCTGAATTCTTTGGAAATACACGGTACCAAGGCCGTTCTGGTAGGCACCCAAAAGATCCCAGCAGCATGCAGAGTCACCATGTATTTGTGTAAATATACTAAATCTCGTTGTGAGACTTGCAAATCACCTCTGCACTTCATAAATCTTGACCATGAAAGTCTGTTTTTCAGCAGCTGAGGCTTAGTTTTGCATGGGAGCTATGTACAACAAATTAGATATGCATCAATTTAGGAACTTTTCTATGATCCTCACGTTCAGCAGGTACTCAAGTTATAGAGAGCTCAACAATATAAATAAACCAGGCCACTTTAGGCATATATTTGCCAAAAGTGAGATGCATGCTTGATACGCTTGCTGAATTGTAGTGTGTTGTCTAAATACTTCAAATATTTTTGAATGCATGTTACAGATGGCATGCAAATATTTGGAAATTGGGCAGGGATTTGGGAAGCATGAGGAGTAAACAGTCTAATGCAGGGAAATACCCAAAGCATAATTTGCTGACACAATCCTCGCTTGCCCCTTGCACCCTCAACTTTTACATGAGTTGATTCAACCACTAGTGCAGCTGAAAACCATTGCTGGAAGGAGGGTGAAAGGAAAGGAGGGGCAACAGGTTTCTGCATGAGCCCTGTGTTATATCAGCTCACAGAGAAGTTCTGCAAATACCAGTCTGAGGTTAAGTAGCAGGAGGCCATGGCTGTCAGGGCAGTGTGGAAAGGCATGTAGAACCTCTTCCTTTTGGCTGCAGTGAGCTCTTAAATTATCTCAGGTAATCTCATTAAAAGGCACTCTTGGATTGCAGCTCTGCTGCAGCCAAGTTGTACCAACACTGGAGCAAAGCACTTGAGCAGTACTTCTACCTACATTTTTTTTTTTTTCCCCCCCATCTGAAGCTGACAGACTAATCTTTATTGTGTGGACACATAACAGGAAAACTTCGCTGGTGTCTCAGTACACTTAAATGCAAAGTCACTCATTTAACAAGTAATGTCCCACTTGAAGACTCCACCAAACAACAGTGACCAGGAAAGTTATCTGTAGTAGCCTGCCAACTGAATATGAATCACTTAAAATACGAGGAGCCATCACTGTAATGTAGTGACTAAGAAAACAAGTGCTGTCCTTGCCCTTACCAGCAAGGAAAATGATTACGGCAGTACTAACATTAACAAGACTGATCCTTGTATATGTTTATGAACAATGGACAGTGAAGTAAGTAGTGTTTTAATTGGGAACGTACAACATGGCCTTTTCTGTGCAGCAAGAGCCTATGGAACTTGGGAGCACCTCCAGAAGGCCAAATGCTTTGAGGGTTTTTGAATCCCTCAAGGTTTTGGTCCATGATTAACTACAGCACACCATGCTAAGGAACCCACTGGTATGGAGATAGAACTGTTCTTTGCTGTACACCCCAAATTAAACTGTCTGGCATTAGATACAGCATTGCCATCAAGATTCTTATCCTTGGGGGCATAGAGGCCACTTCCCCCTGCAGCTTTTAAGGATAACAATGGCAAAAACAGGCCTAATGCAAATTCATGTTACAAACATTCTCCCACATGGAATATGGGCACTCTGGTCCTCATTTTCTGTGCTTCATTCCTTGGCAGTACACTGCACATATTAGTCTTTTATTGAAACGGTGCTCTCCCACTACCACACTTTGAAAGAAGCCCATGTGAACCATTAGTAGACTCTTGTACAAGATTCTTGCTGGTTATTAATTTGTATACTTAAATGTACATTTTTACTGATGATTCTAAGAATGAATAAACAGCTTTTTCATCTTTACAAACAGACACATGTAACCCAAAGAATCCCCAAACTCTTTCCTGATACACCCAGGTAGGTAGAAGTGAGACTAATAGCTACAAAGTCTCATCTTAACATTCCTCACAAGTCCTCTTCTGCAGTGAGAATATACTTCCCCCCCACCCCCTTGACTCAAGGAACTCATTCGATTACAGAAAGTCACCTTGTTTCAAAAAGGCCATAATATTTTAGCGGTTGATAACTTATTTTAGTCACCTCTGTTTGTCTTACTTCTGCAGGTATTGTTTTCATATGAGTATGGCCAACTGAAAATGGCCATACTCGCAATTCTATTTTTAGATTATTACATGCAAGGATTCCAATGACAGCTGATTGAGAGTGACACCAAGTCAAAGTTTTGGCTATACTTTTATTTACTTCACGTACTATGAACATATACATTACATGCTACAAAAAAATAAAAAAAAGACTTTAACTGTCAAGAAAGTGGATAGTGTTATAATACAATGGCACATGTTCATATTTTTCTTCAAACTGGTTTGGTTAGAATCCTTTCCCAAAACCATTAACAAAAATGAAGTGTTTTAAGATGATTAGAAATATTTGCATTATTAACAAATACAATTCAAACAGATTAACAAGATTTAACCAGGTCAAATATTAGTAAAAAGGCTGGGGTTTACCAAAATGAAATATATATTAAAAAACCATAGCAGCCAGTTGTACTTTTTAGTGTGATATAATGTATAAATGCACCAGAAGAACACAGTGTAATTGAGCATTCTGCTTTCACGGTGTATTTCTAGAAATGATTATTCTAGTTCTAACACCTGCCTATGCACAAGAGACCAAAAACACAGCCAAGTAGAGACAAAAGATTGTGACCAACATTCTTAGCAATGATTTTTTTGCACGAATTGGGGAGAAGGGAGGGAACAAATAGAAGGGGATAAACAAAGGCCACAAAAGGATTTAATCTACATGTTCATGAACATATGTTCTACCTATTTTCCTTTAAGAGCCTGGTAAGTTGAAATGTCTATTTCATCCAAATGCAAACATATTAATTTCTATCACCTAAGAAACAAAATCACATTTCAGCTTAGAACTGAATAGTGGAAAACAGTTGCATTAATGTATCAATTGACTAAGAAAGACTGCTTGACAAGAAAGTAGGATTCTAGTGCAACAGCAGCTATTAACTCCTCTAGGGTTTCTTTTTTGCTCTTTTGAAGTGTACAAATATTCCCAATTTATACAGTCTTAACAAAAACACATCTACAAAGTTTGCAGGGTATTTGCTAGTTAATTCAATTTATGTCTTTCATATCAAAAAGGCATGATTTGCATAATAAAAGTCCTTTCAGAAAAAAAATCTTTTGGTATCTTAAAATAATTGCTGATTGGAAAGGTACAAACATACGGGCTTTCATTACCAGCAATTGGAAAAAATACTTCAGAACAAACTGTGTTACTCTGAGAACACACAGTTCATTATGTTTCTTTCGCAATACCTGAAGAAAAATATAAGCATATATGGGCAACTGATAAACTCAGTATTAAGTCTGTTATTTAGAGTGCAGACATTGGAAAAAAAAATCATAGTAAATATCAAGGTCAGAGGAAAAATACAAATTAGGCTTAAAGAAACCAATGTGTTAAAGAATCTAGAGTTAGTTTCTCTTCTTTTTTTTTTTTTCCAAGGTAAATTTTGTACTAAGCTAGAAGAGATCCCACAATCACTGGCATATCACCCTAACCAGAGTAGCAATCCAAGCTAGAATAGTACTGCAATTCCTTTGTTACCATTCTTACACCACTGTCACAACTGTCAGTTTTCTAATAATCTTCAGTAGTGCTTATGAGACTGGTGATGGAGAAGTATGATTAATGTACATTGGCATTAGTCTACAGAATTAACAAGTGCCCATTACCTGAAAATTAGTCAGACTTGCTGATGGATTAGTTTTGAAGTAAAACAACTAGTACTTAAATATAACAGAAATATTATAATTTCCAGCATGTTACAGAGTTCTGAGGTAAAGTGTTACCAGTATTCTGTAGTACGGGTCGGTGCCTCGCAGCAATAGCCTTTGCAGTGGGAACTAGCCCTCACAGCATTTCCAACCAATGAGCCATTCTAGTCACATGGTTTGTATCAACCAAAATAACATTTTCAGTTTGATACTATTTACAAAAACTGTTCTGTATGGATTACGCTGTAGTCAAAGTTACAAAATTTGCTTAGGTTTGGTCACTAGAGTGCTGTGTTTGGAAAACGATCCAGGGTACAGGCAAGGGATAGTTACTTCAGTGTTTAATTTCAGTTTACAAAACTTACTGAATCCATTCTGATTTATGTTAGAGAAAACCAGATAATTAGAAGAACAGACTAAAAAAAATAAAATCAAGCAGTGCATAATGCCACCTATTCAATGCACTGATTTGCATTATGAGCTATGAAGCCATATTTACTCTATTATGCCTTTTGAGAATCAATCCAGAAGCACACAAGTATTTTTCCATTAGTTTATTAAAAATAAAATCCTCATGAATTCACTATCAAATATTTTACAGATGGGAATTAAACCAGAAGAGTCCCCAGAGTAACTTTAAAATAAAAGTAATATTTGGTTTGTCAGTTCACCGTATTTGACACCGATTTGTACTGTAAGAGTATTGTACAGTAGAAGTATTGAAGAATTCCAGAAAAATTAAACTGGCCCTATATAATTTAATTGTATTGGAAAGCAGTGTCAATATTTTAGTATATTTAGTGAATCAAACACTGCTTTAAAGCTATGCATTAAAGTGCTACGCACGTATTTTTCAGCACTGATATGGATGTTTACACTTCCATAAACCTTCTATTTGTGGCTAAAAAGAGATATTGGTGTGTTAATAGAAATTTTAATTTAAAATCAGCTGCTATGTTTGAAGCATCACCAGTACTGAAGAAATTAATCTAGTGTCCACAAACTTCTAGAATTCTGAGGTTGATTTTATCTGTCATTTACCATTAAAATGGTAAGCATCTGTAAATCATAAGGCTGTCCCCAACGGGCTCTACAGAAATCTGTACTGTGCATAGTTAGCTGACCATGCAAAGTACTCCATAGCCTTTCTAGGACAGAGAATTCAGGATGGAAAAAAACCAAAATGGAGAAAGCTCCAGGATATATTTGTGAAATTTCTATCTATATATTGAATTGTCTAAGGTTGATGTTCATTGCCTGAGGAAGAAGCAACATAAGCAATAGGACTGGAGAGAGCTATAAATGTTACCGTAACATCTACGTTACTGCTTTCTCCAACTGCTGCTAGCAAGGTCCAGTCTGCTGTGCACATGGACATAAGCAGGCATTACAACCTATAATCATGTACTAGTTCTGCCACTTGACACACAAGTTATCTACTGTCGTACCCTGAATTACATGACCCTTGATTAAGGAATGGTGGTGTTCAGTCCCAGGGGTTTGCAGGTTATCAGAATGCTTATACAAGCAATACCGCTTTCAACATCTGTCGGAACATAGTCTTGATGGCATCTGCAATAAAAACAAGTTGAGATTGTTCCCATCTGTAAGCGCAACTGTTGAGCCACACTCAGCTGAAGTCCTCGTCAGGATTCTGTTGATCCAGCAGGCGGACATGCGTGAATGGAAAGTGACCACGTCTGCCATTACATTCTCCTTCCCACTGACCACTCACGTTAATCTTTGTGACCTTTACCAGCTCACCGACCTGAAGGATAAGAAATAAGGAAGCGTTACAATTCATAAAAACGCATAGGATGAGCTGCTATCCCTCCCCTTTGGTGTTGATCACCCAAGTGTACCAAGATAAACTTCTACAAAAAGTAGTTTTTGTCTTGACCATTTTTGATACACCAGCCTACCACCCAACATTATTCACTCCTGAAGTAAAGAAAGAAAGAAGCATACCTAGATTAGGTGAGAACTACCTAAATTGAAGAGCCTGCAATCCAACACCAATCTTTCAGAGCACTCTTGGGACTTGACATCAGCTGCTATGACAATAAATGCATCTTGCTGAATTGACAGAGGCTTGCACTCTGCTTCTACTGCAGCAACCCCATTAAGGGAGGGAAGGCTTGCAGGTGTACAAAGTGAACACTAATCTGCAAGCTAAACAGCTCCTTGATTTTGAAATTCCACTAAGTGCTTTTCAGGTAGTATTGAAAAAAATCTGAATAAGTGGGGACTATATATATACAGCCACTGATTATAAAACATTGGGAGAATATGTAGGGGAATAAGAAGCAGTGCTGTAAGGCTGCTTTGTCCTCAATCTGAGTATCCACAACTAGCCACTACCAGAGGCAAGGCCAGATGATCTTTCAGTCTTGTCCACCATGGATTTCTCACATAAATAAATTCCATTAATTTAGTAAAGACAACTGATGCCCTCTCCCTTGGCTACCTGAATTGTTTGGCTAGAAAAACAAAAGAATGGTTACCATGGACCAATGACACAATATGCTCTAGTTTAAAAGTATCCAGTTCTAATGTACTGCACTAAATAAAAGCACGGTAATATATCTCATATTCTAATCTCCAACCTAATATTCACATAACCAATTCTAAAGGTATTGTCTCCCTTTGACAAAGGTGGAAAACTGCACAGCATTCCCTTTCCCAAGGCTCTGCAGCCACATAGTTCAAGTTGGGACCACAAGTCTAGGTCTAATCAGTCCCCAACTCTGTTGAACCTTGAAGGGTACTTTAATTAAGTAGGACTTAAACAACCCAAGAAAGCATAATTTACATTGTAAAGACAGTCACTGAAGAGTTAAAAAATGCAATGTTGAAAAGCCATCTACCCATTTCTAGCCCTCTGTGTAGAATTTTATCAATAATCTTATTCACAAGTAACATACAATAGTTTTCAGAATTCTTCCTGGATCACAAATGGAGAATGCTTTTGGGACAGATATACTCTATTTTCTTTCACTTACACTGTAAATAAACTCTCAAGGCATGGCCACAAGCCTTACTGCATTTCATCCAGAAATTCACTGAATATACAGTTACTAGTTTACATAGATGCTCATCAATGTGTTCCAAATTTATCCAAAACAGAATCTCATTATTCTGACTTTCCAGGCAGTGAATGAAGAACAAGGAAAACAATCTAAGATGTTACCAATCTCCATTAACTTTACAGGTTTTAATCCCTTGCAATCTTTTGCCAGAAAAGCTTTTAACAGTTCATAAATTCAAACTACTACATGGACATTTAATTAAGCTTCCCAGACCTCTAATGATTACTTATCTGGTAATGAGAGGCACGCCTGGGACTCTTGCTGCAGAGCTTTATTTTTTCCTTTTGTAGTCATTAATATAGATATTTTAATGAATCATATTTTGAAGAATATCCTCTTATGTGTTTGCTGCAGGCAAAAAGGAACGCTTCCTCGACTACTGAATGCTAGTTTCAGCTCTTTAGGAATTTAATCATGCAGTATGTATAATTTTGCTACTGCTAATAATCTCTGGGGGGGTTGTACCAATAAAAATACTCTGTTGACCAAAACAATGTATTAGATATAATTTAACAAGGATAAGATTAAATGTGACAATACTAGAAGCAGAAAATCTTATTTCCTAATTACAACCATTCAAGAATACTATGCTAGATAACTTTAAATCGCTTCAGACCTTGATATAAGCTATGTATCAGCCTTCAACAGGAAAGTATATAACCTCCAACCCACTAGGAAAGAAAAAGCACAGGTTGCACTTAGGCTGCTGGCCTCTGTGCTCTCAATGAATATCACACACTACTTTACATTCACATAGAGTTTATCTTGGATACCCTATGACAAACTCAGC
This sequence comes from Burhinus oedicnemus, assembly GCA_008921705.1. NCBI lineage: Eukaryota > Metazoa > Chordata > Aves > Charadriiformes > Burhinidae > Burhinus > Burhinus oedicnemus. The sequence continues at coordinate 765,732 of VFFE01007832.1, forward strand.
TGCAAAAGGTGGATTCAATAGTGCAATCATAGCAAGTTATAATACGGGATGCTTGTGACACTCCCTCACTCCCAGAACCATCCTGTAGCCATTTGTTTGGTTTTCAGGGGTGTTTCAGGGTCCTTGCGGCAAAGAGACACCCATTTATAAATTCTCCTTATTTTAAGGAGCTACACCCACAATTTACATTTCAGTCATTGTTAGAAGAGGAAAGACATCTGAGCTTAAATATTCCTTTTCTACCATTATGATAATTTCATTTAGCAACTACTCTCTGATACAATCTTTCATTCACACTTCATCTATATCTATCTTTACATCTATCAAAGTAGGACTGACTTTAAGTCAGCATGGGTCATTTCACAAATGCCAGCTTAATAAAATGGCTCCATTGGTTCCTTAGTAACTTATAGATCTTTCTGGATCTGCTTTGAAACTCTACATATTTATCTACCGTCCAAATACTCTCCTGAAGACAATACAGAGAACTTTAAAAAAAAAATTACTCATTATTACAAGTTCTTGAATTTTAAAACCTTTAGATGAGAAGTGGAGTCTCTGAATTCTCCTCACTTTTAATGTTGACTTATGGTATCATTAGTCCTATTGTGCATCATCTCACCAAGCACAGCACCTCAAGAACAACACTGTACCCTGCTATAAAGCCAGATTTGTCTCAGTCTTCATCAGAAGTTTTAGAACTAAGTATATCCCATATGCTTCAAAGCAAAACTGAAGATTCATGTGAAGACTTCTGTATGCTGTGGTTTTATTCCAAGTATTCCTCTTTGGTAAGGTCAAAATGGCAGAGTTCTGCTACTGTTACAAAGAAAAAAAAAAAATGGATCCATCTCAGAGTCATTCACCACAAAGATCTTCCCTTTTCCTCCTCTCTTTTCTCTTAATTAATATAGACGGACTCCTCAAATAGGTCCAGTTACAAGCAAAATAAAAGTTATCTTCTCCTGCTGAATCTTTTTTCCGTAATACAGCACAGCCTTTATTAGAACATCATTTGCTCTGATCTTCCTTCCTTGAGCTCTTCAAAACCATGTCAGTTTTAAAATAATAGGACAGTACAGATAGTCTGTTTGCAGTTTGGGCCAAAAATGTTTGACATTAAGAATCTATTTTCCTAAGAGGGATCCACCCCCGCCCATGAATATTGCCAGATTTAAGGATAAGAGTTTTCATTTGGAAAGAATCCCACTTTCTATATTTATAGTTATTAAGAGGTCTGGGCAAAAATGGACTGATAAGATTTACATAATGCTTTCTACTAAGTTATCTAAGAAAGAGATCTCTAAATAAACAGAGAAGGAACACCATGAAGTGAAAGGGAATGTGAAAAAAGGAGACAACAAGAAACAGTACTTTGATAGACAGGATGAAGAAAAACTTGGAGAAAGTGAAGTGCGTATTGCTATTTCTTCCTATACAGATATTGAAAGCAACTCAGTAACATTGTGATTTGAAAAGATAAAAGCTGCAAAGAAGCGAGGAAGGCCTACTAGAAGCAGTGATAAATGGCTTACATTTTAAAACTAAACTTTCCCAATATTATATACAGAATAAAGAACCACCACTATTATTGCATTTCTTAAATGTAGAGCTGTAGCAAGACAGATATACATCATCCTAACCAACAGGTGCAGCATGTCAACTAGTAAGTATTTAAATACGTTTACAAGGCCTACAAATGCCATTGTTCTAATATAAAGGTAGAAAGAGACTATAAATCTTACTTATATCCTTACACAGATGCGCAGAGCCTCCACAACTTCCAGTTCCCCCCTCCTAAACACTTCAGCTATCTAGCCTATTATCATGAGTTCGTAAAAGACACTAATAGTGCCAGTTAGCCCAGAACAGAGAGATGCTCTCCACGGAACTACACTTTCTAAAGCATGGTGTACTTGACAGAACATGTGAGTTTTAGTGAAGAGGACTGAACCAACAGTTCAGCCATGGCACTCACAAGCTGTTCTTTAGCGTGTAAAGGATTTTGCTTTCACTCGAAGTTGCTTATGACAGCCTAAATTATCAATATTTTCTCACACTCTCTATTTCATGCCATGCTACCAAAGTGCGAGTTGCGCAGCGTTGTGGGGTTCTGCTTTAAGTGAAATAAAATGTAAAGTTAAGCTTAAGAGAACACTGGTAGCACACTAATAAATAAAACAAAATCCAGAAGGAAACCAAAAAGGTTTTTGATAAATATGCCACAACATAATCTCCAATGGCTGAAAGAAAATCTAACATCTGCCAATTGCAACAGTCCACAAGGACATTCAGGAATATTTCCAAGCTCCAGGGGCTGACTGGGTGGAGAGAGTAAGAAAAGGAGGTAAAGAGACAGCATTTTAGGCTGTATGAAAGTCTGAAGGTTAAAATCTTCACACTTCCTCAAAATCTGGTGAGTTAGCATAAATTTCTATATATGCTTCTCAACTCAAAAATTCACGTTCTGTATCATGTCTCTCTTTTGATTCAGAAATATAACAGAAGGTATAGTAACTCAGAGTATATTTAGATTGCTTCCCTAGACAAATTTTACCTACAGCAGGGAAAAATTTCACATCTCCCAGGTTGTACATCAATTATCAGATCTATAGAATGTGCTGCATTTGCCATCACTTAAGTACCTTTTGTTCTATGTGCAATTAAACAAAGTATTTGAGAGTGAAGAGGAGATGCTCTGACTCAGCACAGAAACTGTTTTTTCCCAAGTACTTAAAATGTTATATAAACAGGAAGTCAATTAGGTATCAGGAAATTCCAGAGCCTTTAGCTCAAAGAAGGCCTAGATTAAAGGATACAATTTACATATCATCCTAAGGCAAAGGTCTGCCACTGAGAATACCTTAATCTCAATTTCCTCAAATGTAACTTGGGGGATAACTATCTGATGTGTAGAGATTGAGCGCTCTTTTCTCCTTTTCAAGGGGGCGGGGAATCATCAAAAAGGGCATGTACAAGTACTTGATCATACCAGGAAGTGAATCAAACTTAGGGAAACTCACTGCTTTATTACAAATCATACTCCATCAATCACTGCTTTACACGAGACCTCCCTAATGAATTGTAATGTATGTTCCTGCTTCACAAACTAAAAACCAAAGTAACCTGCTTGAAGTCAAGATGTTACAATAAAACCCTATGTGAAGTCGTTATCATCATCTCGGTCTGTGTAATTTTAAAGTGACTATCAATGTTTCCACTGATTGCTTTTAAACTGCTGACGGATTGAAAAAAAAAAAAAAAAAACAACCAACCAACCCAGCACACCTTTTAAAGATGGCGTGAGGCAAGCGACAGTGAACACAGGTTCAGACACACAACTCATGAACTGCTCCCTCTCCCTCCCCCCTAAAATAAAAGACTTCAGAAGTAAAAACATGGATGGGGAAACACTTATGTTAGTGATGTTTGACAAAAGACACGATATTGATTCAGTAACCTAAACATGCTATAATAATCAAACTCTAGTCTACAAGTGACTCTAGTCACTTATTCATTTAAAAAAAAGCCTTTATCCACAACTTATTAATCATGATGTAAAACCGGTATTACAATGCTTTTCCCTTTCTTATTCCTATAAAACTATAATGTGATTGAAAGGGAAATCCCTTGAACAGATCTCTTCTTTCTAAGTTTTGCCCATTATGTACCTCCAAAGCCAAGGCTGTCTTGTCGTAGGCATTAGGGACTCGCTTCTGGATAACCCGGGCATAAATAGGGCCATTCTGAAGGTTAGGGAGCGGAGTGTTGATGCTGGGCTGGGCATAGGGCCCTGGCTCCGGCCCACCCAGTGGTTGTGGGTGGGAACTATCCTGGTTACCTCCAATCAGAGTAGATACTGAAGCAGAGGAAGGTCTATACTTCTCGACGTAAGGAACAGGTATCATTCCCCTCTTCCCTTCGCTGTCTTCTGCATTCCACCATTGCTCTTCAGGTTTATCCCGGATTCTCAGTATGTCTCCTTTCTTAAATGGAAGATCTTCTTCATCATTTCCATTAAAGTCAAAGAGAGCTCGCACGTATTCAGCTTCCTCCTGCCTGAGGATAACGCCACTATTCTGCCTGGATCGGGAAACTGGTTCTATCAAGGTTGTAGTGTCCAAATAGTGTATTTTGTAGAATTCCAGTAAAGATGGCAAAGAATCAAACTCTTGGTCACCTATTCGAAATCTGGTGGGATTCAACCCTGAAAGAAGAAGTCAATATGTCAAAGAGAGCACACAACAGTTAAAACTGTAAACTAAACATTTGAGAAGACAAATATGTTTACAGATAAGTAATTTGATATTGAATTCGGTCATCTATAGATTTGCATTCATCATATTCAGCTCTTCTGTGTATTTCTAATAAAAGACAGCACTATCATGATCCTGAGGACAGAGTTTTGTTTTTAAAGATTTTGTCAAAGAAGGAAAAAAGAAATTGTTTGGCACTGCCAAACTTCCTGAATTAGGATAAAAATAACTTCTGTCCTTCAATGTTGTATGGACCCAAAAAATAAAAATGTTCAGTATATCTGAGTTTCTCAGAAGCCTATAAAATTTTCAGTAACGGACCATTCCCTTTTTCCTCATTTATACCCTAAATCTAGAAAGCAAACGAAATTTTGGTACAATTCCAAGGAAGTGATTTTTTGGGGTTTTTTTGTTTGTTTTTTTAAACTCCTTTGCAGTTCAAAGTTATTTCAAAAGGACAACACTGCTATAATGGCTATTTACCTGTTGTAATGTATCTTGGGTTAAAGGCACGGACACCACAGAAAACCATTTAGCACAGCAGCAAACAATTTATGTGAATGAGCAAATGAAGTCATTTTTCATTTTGATAAAAGGTACCAACAGAGAAAATTATGTATATTTTATGCAATGCAAAGCAATAACATATGTTTTCATAATGGGTATAATTCAGTTTTTTAATCTCAAGTCTTGTAGTTTCTTTGCCATATTTGTCAGTTGGAGCCTAAGCTATAAATCCAAACCTCAAATACATTAAAATACAGATGATGTTCATATTCAAGTCATTAGAAGCTTTAAAGTGCAGATATCCATTTCAGTTTTCAATCTGTGTGCTGCACTTTTTTCCATTTTATATTCTTTGGGCTCAGCTGGGGAAAAACAAACACATGATGTTCTATTTCCACCATGCACCATACCCTGTGTAATCAGTTATGGGAAGAACTGTGGAAGGCTGGGGGAGGGTAGTGGAGAGGAAAAGATTTACGCTTTAATGAGTAACTCTTTTAGCAAGAAAGAGATGCTTACTTTGCAAGTCTGCTTCTCTGCAGGGAATATCTAACAGTTCTGAGACTTAGCTCTTGAGTACAAAGCTAGCAGAATTCTTCAAGCTGTCACTGATCCAAAACCCCCTTCAAAGTAGCACTGTCAGCATGGAAAGCTAACATTACAAGAAGTTCTTTCAAGAGAGCAAAAAGGGGTTCCAATGGAGAAAAGGGCAGATTCAATAAGATCAACATAGACAAACACCCGATAAATAAGTTTTGAAGTATCTTGAAGGAACATAAACACCAGTGAAGCTGGTTACAGGAAATCCAAAGCAGCAGAACTAAATCATCAGAAAATGCACATTTGCATGCATTAACAGGCCTGAAAGACTTTCAAAAGAAATCAGCAGAAATGCAATGAGCCAAAAAACCAAAGCAATACCCTCAAAAAATTACAAAAAAACCCCAAAACAAACTGGCATCACTAAGAGATAACGAAGCTAACGTAAATATCAGTAGGAAATACAAAATATAGAAAGAGAAGATTCCACCTTATTCTCCCAAAGCATAATGCTGAAAAGGTGCAAAAACTCCCTCAACTTTTGTTGACAAGATGTAACTTACAGCTCCAGACTTAGCAAGAACTTTGGAATTTCATCTCAGTGGCAGTTCTTAGCTCTGTGGTCTCACAGAAGAGGAATTCTGGCTGGACAGGCAGCATCCCTACAGCACTTCGGAACAGCTGAAGTCCACTACATAAGCATATAACATAATCTGGGAATTCTGCACTTCTGTTAGCATCGGAAGTGGGAAACCAGACTTTGTAACAAGTGGTACAGACATCAAGTTTCAGACAAACCTGGTGACAGAAAAACAAGCGTATATCTGCTACTATTTTAGATGTGAACCTTTAAGGCTTATGTAGACACTTAAGTCAAAAGAAAAAGTCAAAGAAACTTTAAGAGGACCAGGGCAGCAATGATCTTTGAAGTCGTATGGAGAAGACTGAATCTCGGGTAAGTTGACTGACATGGAACATATTTCACATACCAGAAATCCAGAGCCTGAAACACTAATTTACCTTTGCAAAACCTGCTACAAACTGACTCAGTCAGGAGGCCGAGATCTCTGTCTCCAGCAAAGTAAGTGTCCACAGAAAAATCATAAACACATAGGAAATGAGCAGTTCAACAGCAACATGCATCAACCTTGTCATCACCAAAATCAGCACTGGGATGAACAAAGATTTTTGTGGTGTCTTTTTTTTTTTTCTTTCTTTTGAACAGGTTCACCTTCTTGAATTAATGCATAACAGCCTGAAACAGCTGCCAAATGTACCTGAATAAAACCAAAGTTGGACTCTAAGAGGAAAGTCCACTGGAACCCTATGTATGGGGAAAGAGTGACTGAAATCAGTGTACTGTCTCCTGGGAAATCATATTCTAAAAGACATTTTTCCACAACTGAAGAACAGCGAGAGAATATAGACTCTTCAAATACATTCTAGGATCAGAAAGATCAATGCAATCCTTGAAGGGACAGATAAGCAGAAAGGAGAGACATTATCTTCACGAACAGAACACTCCCGGAATACCACATGCACTTCTGATGCCTTTGTTTAAAAAAAAAAAATATAAAAAAAAATAAAACAACTACAGATATCAAAGGCCTGGAAAACCTCTTTGCAACAAGAAATCTACAAACTTAATCCAAATTAATTACCAAAGAAGATAAAGACAGCAACCTGGCCACTGGAGAATTTACATAGAAACCTTCTAAATTCAGCTAAAATAGGCATAAAAAGGGCAAAATAGTTGAAAGCCACAGGTCGGAAATAAAATACAACTACACCTTACCAAGCACGTGGTAAACTCTCCATCAGTTTAAGTCTTTTGTGTATACTCTTGTTCAGCTACAAGGTGTTGAGCTGAATGATGCTCACTTATGTAGCAGAGAAATAATTACATTCACTATGGGCTTCAACGTTTTGTCATTCCCTGGTATAACGAAATCCAAAGAGTAACAGATTTCAGGCTCACATGAACTCTTCAGCTTCTTGTTTGAACTGCAGTACTTCTCATACCTGCTGGCCAATGGAAAAATTAAGGCAAGATCTACCACAAGAAAAAGTTACACCAACAATGCAAGTGGTTTTTGGAGCAGCAGAGCTGTTTTCCTTCGTGATTCTGGGACAGTTTTCTTGAAGGCACAAGTTTGAGCAGCACATTGTCCGCATCTTCTGAGGCCCCTCAGGAAGAGCAGAAGGCATGTAAAGGTAAGTCTAGCTACTGGAGGAACTTTAGTCACTTCCTATTAAAGTTGGACAAGAGTACTAGAAATTCTCTTCCCTCCTCCCCAGCTCTGCACAGCCGAAGGAAGAATAGCCGCTCAGCTCGCTTCTCTACTCGCAGCACTACTCACCTCTGCAAGATCACTCCTTTGAATGAGAAATACAAAGGGCTGAGTATCATCTTTCTTACTTATTCCATCCTAGCTCCACCTGCACTAGGACTTAACCTGATTCCATCCATTCCAGCATGTCAGAACAACTAGGGAAACCTCCGCTCGCAGAAAGGTGAGGAAAGAGTTAAAATCCAAAGTATCCCAGAATTAAAGAAAGTTTCAAATCTGGACTCTGTCAGTTCTCTATTTATGATGCACGTTCCCACTTGACAAAACACTTTCTCACTGTGTTGGCTTCATATCAGTCTGGAAAAGATTGCTTATATATGTTTTAAATATTGTACAGATACTGGGAAAGCAGAGGTATAAAACACCTAATATTCTACTTCTTGAGAATGCAGGCAGGTGGCATAACCACAAAGCAACTTCTCACTTTCTTAGACGTCTCAGGGGTTTTACATTTCTCTCTTCACTCCAATCGTTAGTGCCACTAGGCAGTTTTGCCTTTATTCCTAAGCACTGATAAACTTTCCTTTTCAGGGAAGGGAAGACCTCACAGATATACAGGTTTTAACTTTTGTTTCTAGATCTAATCTGTAACTGTGCCCCCCTCCTCCCCCCAACTTATAAAGCATGTTTTGGGCAAGAAAAGCTGTTCTTATCACGAAGGGACTGGGACACAAGGCTCTCATTTCAAAGTAAGACATCACAGTGATGTAAGCCAGTTTCCTCCTGGAGCATATGGGAACTCTCCTATGAAGCCATCACATTCCAGCCTGTGCATCTCCCCCACCCCCACAGGGACACCTTTTTCCCTTGTTCTTAAGTACGTCCCTACTCATGCCTCAGCAAAACAAGTAAATACCCATGAATGCTCTATAAAAATAGTAAAACCCCATTCATGGCTCTGGAGAAGAGCTCCAAGCACTCCAGGGGAACATTCTTACATTAGTTACATATTATCATTTCTGCAGATAATCAGAGGACGAGAGAAAAGTAGATGTGTAATGCATACATGTTCCAAGCTTCCAACAGTTTGCATTTTAAGACCTTAATATAAGAAAAAGAAAACATACCCAAAAAAATCTCAAGTGTCAGAGTTAAATGATACTGCTCACGCATATCTAAAGCCATTTCATATAAAGCTGAGTATGGATATCATTTTGTAAAGGTTACACGATTGCAGGAAGTGCAGTCTGAATTTTCTAAAATCATAATGGAAGTTATTTAGAAGCGTAAGTTAGGCAGCATGTCCTTAAAATGCATACTTAGTGAAAACACCACCTTCTACGCTATATCTGTCATACCTTCCTACTTTAGAGACAAATTTTACAACACTGTAAGGTTTCTGGCTTTATTACATTGTACTTTCAATAGAAAGCTTATCTTTCTTTAGATATTTCAGGCGTTTTGTTTTAGTGCATATCCTACATTTTTACCCTGGACTCACATGTCAAATTGCAAACATATAATGTATTTAAATATTTCCTCTATTGTCCATTACCATGCTAATGCCTGCATGGAGTACTTTGTCTTGTTTGGGATTTCTTTAGCCTGTGACTGTGATATTTCATCACAGATGATACCCTAATTCCGACTCAGTTGTTAATCTCCATCCCCACTGGAAACACAGTGTTTTTCTTTCCCATAATTCAGTGAATTATCCTATTTTCTTTTAACAGCTTTAAAACATTTCAGGAAGATGTAGCTATTTTGAGAAGTTCTGTTAAATTCTTTTTTCCTTATGCTGAAAAATCACTTGCAAGAAGTTAGAAACTGCAGCACATGAGGCAAAAGGTGAATTTAACAAAAAGTTAGCAAGTTTATTTTATACTTCAGAAATGGAAGAAAGTATCATGTTTTTGTGACACTATAGCTTTTTATATTACGGAAGCCAAAGCTCCTCATCTCATTCATTCTGTATCAAAGCTAGGTTTCTAGTACCCTCTGCACACAGCAGTGTTAAAGCAGTCGTGAATTGCCCATACACTTACTGAGACTAACAAAAAATCAACCTAGAACCTGATCTGACATATTCAGGTTTCCCAGTGAGAAGTGCCCATCTGCAAAACAATCAATTGCTAAAAAAGCTACACCATACAATTAGCATAGCAAAGTTGTTCTTCCTAATATTTTACCTTGACCACAATAAATAAGCATCATAATTTGCAACCATTTACCTCATTTTATTGCATTAGCTTCCCTATCCAAATGTGAAACCATCCTCAATCTTCTACCAATGTTTCCATCTCCCTCCCATTGCAGAATATCCCCCCGACTTACTTTTTTCTGAAAGAAAAACTTAATTACATTTTAAGTGTAATTTAATATACACACACCCCTGCACCTTCTTTGGTTTGAGTGTGAAAAGACAGCAGTATCAGCATGGAGGCATGATTTATTTCAAAATACTAAAATCTCAGCAGAGTAGTTAATATCTGTGGTGCAGGAGTGATGTGTCACCTATCCTCATAACATTCAGCAGAAAAAAAAAAAGAGACCAACCAAAACATAATTATACTTTTTAACATATATTAAGCCTACTGTGCCAACAGCCTACACATCTACAATAGCAGCCACTCTTCTAAAACACACAAACATTTAAAACAGAAGAGAATTACCTAAGAGGCATTTACTGGTTTTAAACAGAACACCGAAACTCCAGAATGTTTTAACACCCGTAACATCAGCCAGCCCATAAATGCCACAAAACATTACTGAGCTTTAAGAATGTAACGCAATAAAAAGGTTAGGATAGCTATGTACTAAAATGATACCACAATAACATGAAAAATACTGTTTTTTCCAGAGACGAGTTGCTCTCCAAAAAACAACTGCCCAGAAGTGACAGGCGCACACACTCCAGTGTTTTTCATCACTACTGTCTTTAAAATCCTATTAGGCTGGATTCCACAACAAACCATCCTGGTAACTTATTCTGCTCTACGTAACACCAATCGTGCACTTCAACAATCCCCACATCAAGCCTTCGCAAACCTATGGCAATAAACCTCTATCTTCACAGGCATGAAACAATAGGGAATCCACCACATCTTGTGGCAAACCATTTTACTACCCACCACAGTGACGACTTCCACTTTACTCCCAGCTGAATTCAGCCACCTTTAATTTCCAGCTTGTGGAGCTTTTTGTGACTCCAGTACACTCTGCAGCAGGTTCCTGGCATGAACATGACAACTTTGGGCTTTCCCAAATTTGACAATTTGAAACGTTTCCCTGAGCAGAGGAAATTACCATATAACGGTGCAAACTTACTGGCAACAGTTTTATTTCTTCTTAGATTATCTCCTTCTCAATGAACTACGGTCTGTGCAGAGACTGAAAAAATCCTTTCCATAACAAGTACTGTTGCATCTTCCCCATATAGGCTTCTTATTCCAACCATAGATCTACACCAGAAAGTGACTGTCTCTATAGTAATTACTTTCTGCCAAATAAGTTCACCAAATCTTTTATTATATAGGTTTACTACACTTCAAAATTATGCAGTGGTTCCCTTCTGAGATGCTAGCAATACACCCATATCATTTTGCAAGCATTAATATCCAAACTTGAGCAGTTCCACTACCAACTTCGGTGATGTCCCTAGCAGCGATACTGCTGCCTTTGTATTTCACATTCTTACTCATCTAAGGATACCGCATTGCTGGGGGCTCTTGTTCATTTAGTTACACTTGTACTTGCAGAAACACTGCTTCTCGTGGTAAAATTTTCCCTCTGACACACCAGCATCTTCTGTTCTATAAGCGTTACGCTTAAACACATTGTTTTCATATTAGATGTTAGATTGTGACAAATAATATCAAACCTTCCCTTTCAACACACGGGAGGAAAAAAACTGAACTTCACATGTGATTTAAAGGAACAATTGCCTTTACATTCCTGAAGAGTTCCCACTACTTTAACTACCCACATAATACTTTGATTCGTGACTAGAAATTTATCCTCACAGTCTGCCTTCTAATGCAAAACTATCTTGTCAGAATTTAGACTTTTAGATGACATTTCCACAGAACCGTCCCCACAGCTGAGATGACATGCAAAATTATTAATTATAGTTAACTGCTTTATGAAAACAAAAGAACGTGCGAGCGCTACAGCTGCGGGACCTTTGGGGAGGGCTGCAATAAGCGCTCAACGCCAGTGTATGTTCAACTACGAGATCAGGTCGTTGGAAGGCAGGTGCAGACCGACGGCTCAGCTCGGTTCGTAGCCTCAGCTGCAAAACACGACTTAATTCCACTACAAAGAGCTCCACGACTTAGAAACGCGCCCCCCCCACCCCCCCCGGGAGGAGAGCGGAGCCGCCCGTGGGGAGGCGCAGACCGGGACTCGGCTGCCCCAGCTGCCCGCCCCAGGGCGGCAGGGGCTGGGGGGCACCGCCAGCCCTGGGGGTCACTCACCCGGGGCCCCAGGGCCCTCGCCGCCGGCCCGCCGGCCTCCCGCCGGCCCCAGGCTGTTGACGATGTAGTGCGAGACGCGGGAGCTCTCGGACACCGAGAGCACGAAGTCGCCGGGGATGGTGCCCGAGTCGCGCACCAGGAAGGTCCCGTGGCGCTGCCCCTGCAGCAGCGACACCGCTTCAGCCCGGCTCAGCCGCCCCCAGTACCAGCTCGCCCGGTCCTCGGAGTCGAACTGCCCGGCCATGGGGGCCGCCCGCCCGCAGGCCGCACTCGCTCCCCCCCCACCGCGGTGCCCCGCTCCGCACCCAGCCCTGCCACCCAAAATGGCGGCCCCTACCCTGACCTCACCTACCGGATGTGACGAGACGCGGGAGACGCGGGGAAGGCGTGGCGTCATCTCCCCGCGCAGCCCGAAGGCGGGGGTGGTGGTTGGCGCTCTGCGCATGCGCTATCGGGAGCCGGGCGGGTGCGCGCGCAGGGCGGGCTGAGGCGGGAAGCGGGAATGCTGTGCTGAGGGAGCGGCGCAGTTGTCGGGCGTCTTCGTTCGCTGAGTAGGTACCGGCGAGGACTGTCCGCGACCGGGGTGGCCGCTCTGGGTACCTGGCGAGCGGCACCGACAGTCTCCAGGGCCGGTCTCCCCTCACGCCTCGCCGGTGCTCTCATATCGGCTTCTCTGTCACGGACCGGCGGGAGGAGGGTCCAGGGGCGCCGGTGCAGGCCGGCCATTGCCCCAGGAGGGCGGCCAGGACTTGTCTCTGCTGTTGGTACGTTCCGTTAGGAGGGTTGCAGGGTAACACCCTGAGTGTCCCAAATCCCCGATGGCTGCCAGCCTCTGCAGCTCGCTGTGGTAGCTTCTGTGAAGCCAGGCTTGTCGGCATGTTAAGGGTGCAGCTCACTGCTTTTTCCTCCAGCCCTCATCTTCCCTGCCAGCTGCACATTCCCACCTCACGGTTGTGCCAGCACAGCTGTTTTCATGGGACTACATGCTGAATTGGGCCAATGAGCTGTTCTGGGGTTAAAAATAGCCATGCAAAAGAAAAACTTTATTTTTACACAGGGCAGTTCACCGACTGTGTTACCGCAGGGGCCTGCAAACAGGGAAGAGCTTAAGTTCCACTGGTGCCACAGGAATGTGTGTGTGCACACACATACAAATTAAGAATGATGTTTGTAAGAATGGCGCAATATTTACCACTTTTAAGATTGTTCTCCAAGGTCTCTTAAATTCCAGAGCAATATTGAATGTATTGAATTCTGTTCCAGCTCTGCTCGATTCTATAAGCTTTTTCCAGAAAGGAATGTCCTTTTTCAATTGTGGTCTCCATGTGGAAGCACTTGCATAAACATAATGGCCTTAACTGTGAGGGCGCTGTGTTCCTGCCTGCCTGGCTGACAGCATCTCTGCTTTCTTGTAGGGCACTTTGGAGCCCTATAACTGTCTCACGGATGGGACTTCGGCATTGTGTCAGGTGACTAGGGTTGTATTAACCTTCACAATATCCTAGTGAGAAAATATTCTGGTTTACAGGTGGGAGCCCGTGGTTCACCAAATACATAAGAAAACACCAGGTGCTTGATTTCAGCTTATCCAATGGTTTAACAAATTAACATCCTTCCTCTGCTGATCCTGCTCTCTCTCCAGATGGACTGTAGGTAGGAGCCAGTTGTCATCTGTTTGGAAGCTAGAGTCCCAGTTTCCCTGGTGACGTGTGGCGTTCACTAGCCAGTTGCAGAAATAGCACACTTCCACACCCAGGTTTTTCACAGATTTGAAAAGCTGCAGGTCCTTGTTCAGAGCCCAGGACACGAGAAGAGTTAAGTCACAGCAGCAAGAAAAGATGTCCATTCTGTTCAGTTGCTCACAGACTTCAACCAAACCATAACTTTCTTACAATGGCAAAATTCACCATCTGACTCCTGCCAGAACACTGTAAAAAAAGTCTCCTTTTAACTGAGGGCCCACAGGCTGCTTTTTTTCCCCCCCTCCCTTACCAGTCCCCACCCTTGTACCCCGTCTCCCCCTGTCTTCAGCTGAACCGCAAAACCGCAGGAGTTGGTGAAGGTTTTCATCGGGTTTGGTTTTCTCTGCTGCAAGCTCTTGGGAATCTTATTGCAAGAGTTCCCTCTGGTGGTCAGGGTTGGGGAAACGAATAACACTTCCCTGCCGTAAGACACTCCGTTTGCTACTTTCATGCTGGAATGATTTCTTATTCAGTCACTCTCTGAGCCTTCCTTATTTGTAACAGCCTTTCCTTACTTAGGGTTTCTCCAGATAATGATAACCTTTTCCAAATTCCATTCCTCCCATATTTAACCCCTGCGCGCTTCAGTAGTTTACCGCCCTTGACCCATCCTTTCTGCACAAAGGCTACAATAAAGGTGGAGCCCTTCTGCCCAAACCTGCCTCCTACGCAGGCAGAGGGACTGCAGCCTGCGATGAATGTGAAAGAAAAACAAAGCTCCTGGCCACAGTCTCAGATGAATAAAACTAAATCAGCTTGTCATTCTGAAGAATTTACTGTTAATAATGAGATGCTGGAAGAAGTAAAATAAAAAGAGACTATTCCGTTCACCAACCTGGTGCCACCACCAGCACCCAGGCCTGGTTTTCCTCTCTCACCATCTGGTTTTCCTCTCCTGATTTGATTGTCCCTACCAGTCAGCCTAGAGGCGATTTTTTCCTAAGGAGCTCTAAAACTTTGGCAACCGATCTAAAGCCACAGTTGATCGGTAGAAAGTTTCTTGCTGAGTTCAGTGAGCGAGTCTTGAAATTCTGCCAAGCAGAGTGTGCTGTGGTGTAGCAGCGTTTTGTCCTAGGTGACATTCAAGGACGTTAAAACAAAATAAGGAAACATCTGGGTTAACCGAGCTAATGACAGCAACCTGGTGTCACACAATCCTGCACTAAGCATGACTTGGAAGGGTTAGGCTTTGTAAAGCTGGTCTAGCTCACATATGGCAATACTGTGTCCTACTTACAAAATCAAAACTAAAGGAGGAAAAGGTGCATCTTTTCGTTTCTTTTCCCCATGACCTCAAGAGCATTTCTGCCGCAGAAATGTGTTTCCCCTTGCAATTATTTTGGAATCTGCTCCTTGCAGGAGGTGTCTGTGTCCTGTTTACTCCTGATGTTTATGTTCTGTGTGTGCGGCCTCTGCCATAACCATTCACACCTGCCTTGGAATTATCGCCTGTGTCGGAGGTTCCTGCCAGATGCTGGCTATATGATGTCACCACCAAATACAGCACTTTTGGTGAATGCAGGTGACATTAGCTATTGTGCAAAGCCTCTGCACAGAGACTTAAAAATAAATAAGCTTGGAGTGTGTGATGGGTAGCAAGAAGATGTATTAGTCCCACTGGATTATGTGTAAGGGGAAGAGCCTTTGTGTCATCAGCTGCAAAATTTCTTCATGATAATGTCAAAATTTGCTAGTGAATTTTGCTGGGAAGTACCATAAATTGGGAGGGAAAGCGACATATCGCAGGCTGGAGGGTTTTGGTTTGAAGACGTGCAGAACTGAGGAATGGAGCAGCCCGAGCAGGGTGGAAGGGTCCTGCAGCCGGGGAAATATTAGGAATTCTTACTGAAATTGGCTGGTGTGACCCAAGGCGGGGGGGTGGCAATTCAGGGTGACGATGTGATGCGGCCGCGGAGCCCCTCAGTTGTGGCGTCACCCTGCAGGTGGGGAAATGGTGATGGCCAGGCAGGAGCAGGCCCTCAGGTAGAACAACATTCTGGTCTGCTGTGTGCGAGCGGGATAGAGCTGATTAAGTGTAATTAGGGGAACGAAGAGCTTGTGTCGTGGGGACGGGTAAGACCCGCGGGGTTTCTTTAGGCCAAGGGGGACAGGGCTTCTCTCCCCAAACAGCCGGAATGCCTGAGGTGGGAAATCAACTCTTCACAGAGTAACTAACTGAGCCCAAGAACAACGGGATACGGATGCTGCGGAGAACTGCGAGCTGAAAATTAGCTCTGTTTTATCAGTGGTGTAAAATTCCGGCGGGATCTTCCTATAGTATGGAAGGGGGGGAAATTAACATTTTAAGAATTCAGATCGCTGTCTAAAAAAATCGTTGCAGGACGCAGAGCTGGCTATAACGAGGGCTAGACCTGCCTCCCCCCGCCCCGCCTCTATCTGGGTCTCTTATTTCCACGCACACCGTGTACCGTTCCCCGGTGAAGCGGCCCCAGCGCTGCGCGGGAAAAATGGCGGTGCAGCCCTTTCGCTCCCCGTAGCGCTGGAGGACCGGCGGCGCCGCGCTCTCCCCGCGTCTCTATGGCCGTGCTCTGCGCCTGAGCGTGTTGACACCCCCACCATCCCCCCCCGCCCCGCCTCTCAGTTCGGGTGGCGCTCTATCCGCCCTGGCGGTCTCGGTGGTGTTCTGGGCGGCGGCGCTCTGTGCCACGGCGGTGCCGTCTCGCTGGCCGGGCGGAGGGCGGGCCTGGCGGAGCTATGGCGGCCGTGCGGGGCCTGCGGATCTCGGTGAAGGCGGAGGCGACGGCGACAACGGCAGAGCCTCGCGGCCCGGAGCCTGAGCCTATGGAAGTGGAAGAGGGCGAGCTGGAAACTATCCCTGTGAGGCGCTCGCTCCGGGAGCTCATTCCGGTGAGGGGCGTGCGGTGGGGTCACGGGGCAGGGG
>VFFE01007832.1:782464-813638 GCA_008921705.1 Burhinus oedicnemus
TCCTGAGGGGGGGCAGGGTACGTAGGGGTGGTGAGGGTGGCGGGGTGGAGGTCTGCGAGGGTCTGTAAGGGTATTCGGGGGCTACATTCGTGGGAAAAGGGGCGACATGGGGTGGGGGGTGCGTGCGGGGAAGCGATGGGATGAGGGTGGCGGGAGTGGGGGCATGAGGGGGCTTCGGGGTATCTAAGGGGAGTTTGGGGTCAAATTGTAAGAGGAAGGGGCCAGGATGTGCTTGGGAACGAAGGGAGTAAAGGAGGTGGTGGAGAAGAGGATTTGGGAAGTAGTGGTGGACTGTAGAAGGCGGCTGTGGGTGGGAGCGTGTAAAAGCAGTGCTTGATGCGAGGAACATAGGGGATACCTAGAGTAGGGAGCAGGGGGGTGACTGGGAGAACTGAGTTGGAGGCACTGGGAATGTGGGCCCTGATGGGTGGGTTTTGAGGGTTTCCTTTCCTTTTTTTTTTTCCGTTTTTCATTTTTGCTATTTGTTCCTGTACAAGTTTTAGTAGGATTAGGTTTAATACTGAAAAATGGGACAGAATTCTTCTGAACTCCTAAGTCTTTTGCTCGCAAAACTTGTGTGGAAATTACTTTAGAAACTAATCTCTAATTAGCTGATCTACCAACGTGCTTGAGCTTCTACCAAGTATGTGGCCTAAGAGACAGCACCCTCCTTGTGCTCCATGGGTCAACCTTAAACAGTGGGGTTTTTTAACTTTAAAAATAATGTTTATTTTGCTTTTCTTTTTAATAACTCTAAACATTTGGCAGCTTTAGAAAAACTTTGCTGTTACTAAGGAAAGCAGTTAGATTGTGTGTACTTTGGTATTTCTAAACTGAGACTGGCCTGCTTTCTAGAAAAAGTCCTTTAGCCAAAATAATTATTGCAGCACAAGTGTAAACAACAGGTTTGTCCTTAGAGAAAGCAAGATGTCTTCTTCCAGCTCCAAGCTTTTGCCAGGTGATGGTCCCAGAATGAAGAGATGCCATTTTTACATATTCAGACAATGAAAGGTACAAAATTGGGTCATTGGTCCAGGGTCTGTGTGGTTTAGTGCAGTCTTGTGAATTCAGCAGTCCTGATCGATGGAAACGAAACTTGTAAATTTTTTTTTTTTTTTTCCCACATCATTCTCCATTTTTACTCTTTATCAGTAGGGTTGTATCAAAACAGTAATGTTTCACCCTGATGGTATTTGGGACTTGGGTTTGAAATAATGATAGGAATAGGGGTAAAAGTTACTTGTTTAATTGTGGATATGATTTGGTGTTCTGCCTTTTGAGGCTAAAAGCTGCAAATTCACACTTCAGGAGTTGGGTATCACTTAAATCTGTTTGTGTTTTACAAGGAAATTATACCTGAAACCAAAATTGTGGAAGTTTCAGTTAGGAAGAGTGTTTGATGACTTCCCCTGTATTGTCGAGAGAGAGTTAAGTAAAAACCTTAGCAGCGGCAGACACAGAAACTAAATTTTGCCAAAGGAATTTTGATTCAGTTCAAATGCTTTTACTTTCACTGACATCAGTGAGAGTTATTGCTTGTGTACCTGTCTGTCTAGGCATGTAGCTTGGAGAAGAAGATGGATTTCTTGTAGAAATGACCAGATTTTTTTTTTAGCATAGCAGGTATGTTGCTTTCATTGTTCATTGAGATTTCATCACAGTTTTGCTTTGTTTCAGGACACTAGTAGGAAATATGAAAACAAAGCTGGAAGTTTCATTACTGGAATAGATGTAACATCCAAGGTAATTTTTGTGTTAATCGTTCTTCAACGTATTCTAATTATTGGTACTGGAAAGGAGAAAGCATTTCATTTTTTTTTCTTCCCCGACATGCGCAGAAGCTTAGCTTCACGTTCAGATAGCTGGCATTTTTCAACAACTAGGGAATTCTCCTTTTGTCGGTTGTGCCCTGCCTCAGGACGTGATATCTCTTGTAAACTGCGAGAATTAGTATTTTTAAGTTACAAAAATTTGAGTGGCAAAACCTGAAAATGTTTGTATTGGAATTGCCTTGGTGCCACTCGATATTGCAAAGCAAAGCCCTTTGAGACAAATGAGCTGTGGGTTGCCCTCTTGGGTGAGTGACAGGAGGAAGAACAAGTGCTTGGCAGGAAAATCTAGTTTCATTGGCCCGTATCTTCCAAGGGCATCTTATTGCTTAATTATTTAAGACATAGTTTGAAGAATGTGAATAGTTGTTGCATTTAAATAACATAATTCTGTGGAACTTAATCCTACAGCTCATATCTGTACATTTAGTACCGACTGCTGTTGTTTCATGTAGTACAACTGACTACTATATCTAGCATTTGGTAGTGGAGAAAAAGCATTTTGTCAGATATTTTTATAGGACTGATACAATTTTACATGTTCTAACAAATAGGAATCCCCATCACAACAGTGTATTGACAAATGACATGAATTCCCATTTTGCATTACTGAAGCTCAGAAGATTGTGCTTATCAAAGAGTACCAAAAGGATTCCAGATGAGGGCTGAAAATCAGCTTTTGGCTTCAATATCTAGCTTGTGTGTATTGTAATTTGGTAAAGAATTTGAAGTTCCCCTAGTCAGTGAAAAGCTGTCATCTTTTGTTGTGTTCTTTAATGATGCAACTTGGAAAAACTTTAAGACGTGGTCAAAGATGTTTTGGCAATCTTTAAAACCTAGTAAAAATGCCACGTTAATTTGGATATCATTGGTG
Source organism: Burhinus oedicnemus (assembly GCA_008921705.1). Taxonomy (NCBI): domain Eukaryota; kingdom Metazoa; phylum Chordata; class Aves; order Charadriiformes; family Burhinidae; genus Burhinus; species Burhinus oedicnemus. The sequence goes on from VFFE01007832.1 coordinate 785,168, forward strand.
GCAGTTTTTACTTAATCACAGTTTGTGTTCCTTATTTGACTTTCATTAGTAAGGTCCAAAAATCTATAATGCTTCCTAAGAAATTCTGTAGAATAAGGAGTTTCTCAGTCAGTTTCAAAAATTACACAAGATCCGCATAAGCTGTTGCTCATGAGCTAGTTAAAAGCAGCTTGAATTGCCAGTCTCAATAAGATCTCTATAGTCAGCACTCCAGCTAGTATTGTTAAATTCATGCTCAGAGAGGCAAGTTTACGTTTTTGTTTGTGTTTAAAAAACAGATAGGGAGAAATCTCTGTAATCTTCAAAGACGAATTTTCCATGTGGTGGGAATGCTTGTTCTAAGAGAGCTGTTTTTGAACACAGCCTCTGTACATTTGTTAGGAAGGCAAAGATAATGTTACTGTTCCATCATGGAGTCTGAGCATTGTCTGAGATACCTTGTTTTCCGTGCATCTTGTTTCCCATTATGTTGCTGGACGTACATTAAAACTAATATGTGGCACAGAAATATTTTAGTGAATTGTTTCTACATGCTGTAACTTACAGGTCTCTTCAGAATTAATAGAATTATTAATATAGATTGTTGTTGTCAGGTAGATTTTATTTTAAATATCTGGTCCTCCAGTGCAACTTTTGGGAATGCTGCTGTGATTCCTGTTGTGACTGCATTGTTTGGCATTCCACAGGAAGCAATTGAGAAAAAGGAACAAAGAGCAAAACGCTTTCATTTTCGAGCTGAAGTGAATCTTGCCCAAAGGAATGTGGCGCTGGATCGGGACATGATGAAGAAAGGTACGAATTTGTCCAACAAACAAGAAGAGAAGATCCCTTTGTTTACTTCCTCATAGTTTCTATTCATCCTACATTATTTCCTGCATCCCCAGAGGTTTTTCCAGTTCATTGCCAAAAGAAATGACTTCAGGTTATTTTTTTCACGTTTTTGTTTTAATGTCATTACTTTTTAAACTACTTGACAGTTATCATTTTGCTCCTTGTTTTACTAGCCCCAGAAAGAAGAAAACATTTTTTGTTTACCTTATTTACTGTTTGGCAATGGCACCTAGTGCTACATGTCCAAGATTCATCTTCTGGATCAGTGCTGCTTTAAGAATCTTTAAATTCTTTGAAAAGACCTTGATCACTGTTTGTGTGGGGACTCTGTGTCCCATGCACAGTGAGACCAGATTCTGTGCTGTACGCACAGTGAAGCTGCATTGACTGCACATGTGCTCTTAGATGGCAAGCTGGGTATGTTGGAATATAAGCAGATCAGCCGAGAGATGTGTGCACAACAGATTGTCGCTTTTGGCATTCAGTTAGTTCTCAAGGCTTTTTTTTTTTTTTCCCCAAGTGGCAGCTTGGACCCACTAAGCCGTGGCCTGTAACAGCTCTCCATCAGATGATACAAGTGGAAGTGCTTTGTACACGTGTCCTGGTCACAGGCCTCATTAGTGTTCTGGCTCTTCAGTACTTAATGGTAGTACTTTGGCAGCATTAAAAAATATATTTTTTTTTAAGGCAGTTTGATTGCTATGCGGTACCTTCATCTACCAAGGCTTGTAATGTTACCTCTTTTTAATTCTCAATTCATTAAAGTTTTGCATTATGGAATAATAATTCAAGTTATGGTGTTTTAGAATGGTGTACCTCATACTTTACTTTAATTAGCTTCCCTTTAGCTTCTTTAAAATGTTTGCTTTATAAACCCTTATGTTACTAATATAAAAGCTTGCTTTATAGAAATGAGTATCAGTTTTGTATCTCTTCCTCTTCCTAGCAATTCCTAAAGTGAGACTGGACACAATTTACATTTGTGGGGTGGATGAGATGAGTACACAGGACATCTTTGCCTATTTCAAAGAGTATCCTCCTGCTCATATTGAGTGGTTAGATGATACATCATGTAAGTAAATCCAGTCTTTTGTAATTCTTACTCTTTTTTTAGTATCAGTTATAGCTGTACTTCAGATGTCTTAGTGGCTTTCAAAATCACTGATTTTTGTCTGTCTCAGTTTCCCTGTCATTTGCCTTAGTCAAAAGAGATTTAGAAGAAAAGACTTAGTAGCATATGGTGAAAATGAAACCCTCTATCTTGTCGAATATTTATTATTGGGAAAAGATAGCATAGAATAACTTGCAGATCTCTTAAGTGGTGGTGGGGGGAGGTCTAAAATTTTGTGCTGCTTACATCTTGACATAATCAGTATACCTGCTTGTGAGCGTCACAAAAGGTGACAGTCTGAGAGAAGATTATTGAGATGCGTGCAGTTAGGCAGGTTGGTATGGTTTTGTGCTGCGAAGGAGCAGGCTTGTTGCCATATTTGTTTAGTGTGTTTGTAAGGAGAAATTAGTGGGTGGAAGAAGGTAGCAGCTGAATGTGATTTACATAGATTGGAAAAGGAATGTAAATCCACATTACAGGGGCTGTTTCAGGGTGTAAGCATGCAGTGAGATTGCCAGAAAGATATAAGGTTGTTGACAGTCGTGCTTTCTTCAGTGATTCTAATGAGTGTACAAGACGTGTTTGCTACCGTTGGGCACTGGATCATGGAACTGGAAGGCTCTCAGATTGTCATGTGGCTAGTAGTTCTGTAACTGAAATCATAGAAAAAGAAGTTCCAGTTGGATTGCAACTGCTGGAAACTCGTTTACTGACAAGAAGGGCTGAGACCTGAGAACTAGTAACATGGTTCCCTGGAATGACCCTGAAGGAATTATGTTTGAATGCCAGACAAAAGATATGGTATACTACAGAATATTGGTAACCTTGAAGTCGCTGTGTATGATGGCTTGATATGCTGCCACAAGGTGACGGAAAATTTGAAATGCCATGAGCCCTGGTGGCCAACTGCAGTAAAGAGCTGCTGGATGAACCTGTGGTGATGTGTAAGATAGCAAGTGCACAGCTTAACTCTGTATCTGAGGCTATATTTCTAAGATTGTTTGATTATCCTTTTTCTTAAATGTTACATGTGTCAATTTAGGGTGGAACCAGAGTTAACTTGCAGTGCGAAAATGCAGGTTTCAGAGTCATAATGGTTCATCACCCAATTATGGTTAAAACACATCTTTTTTGGTGATTAATTTTCATGCTGTATCTGAGTTAGCATGCCAATTACGCTTGGTGAAAATTCCAAGAAAAAGCATTGTCTTTTCAGCATAAATCTGTGTCACAGCGTGGTAAAAATTTTAACATTTCCAACACTGCCTAAGGTGTCTTAGGGCAGAGATGAATTTAGACGGTATTCTGTATTTCAAACTGATGAATGTAAAATGGTAAAGGCTTTGAAAATTTGGAGATGTGAAGAGCAGATAGGCATACATAAATGAAAAGTTACTAGCCAATCATATCTGGGTGTTCTTCACCTTGTAAATCCTGTCTTCTCAAGTAATTTAAGAGACAATCTTTTATTTTGGGACAGTCTATAGTTTTCTTCATAGCTGAATACACTCTGCTTAACAGCACAGCAGTAAATTACATTTGTTGCTGTATTTGCACTGAATGCATCTGGGCAGAAAGCTTTTGTTCAAAATCTGTTTCTAAGCAGTTTTAGCTCTTTCACTTTTGGCATCTATAAAATGCTTTTAATTGGCCTAATAAGTTACATTTTTGGTACCATCTGCTGATACGTAAGGCATGTATGAGGCATGTGCTGAATCATATTGTTAACCTGTGCACACTATGATCTGTGCTTGAGCAGTCTCTTCTATTTTCCCCTATTTTCCTGCTTTTTGGAAAAGATTAACAGAATTCTGCAATGAAGTCCAAGGTTCTGTTAAATTGCCAAAGGGAAAAAAGTCAAGGCTTCATTCTTCCTTTTTTTTTTTTTTTACTTTTTTCCCCCCCTTTAATCCCATTTGCGTGCTAACACGTTCATGAAATACACTGACCCTGATGCAATATCCTAATTTGCTGTGCTTAGAAAGCAGTCTCTAATATTTATGGTTGCGCATATCAGTGATTTTGGTTTTGATCAGTTGTTGTACGTGTTTGTTGTCATGTGATGAAAGCTGTGGGTCCTCCAGTTTATCAAGTGTGTTAAGGAACATGACTGCCTCTGCAAGACGTATATCTGATTACTTCTTTGTCATGTCACTATATAAGAGTGTTTCTGAACTTTTGTTAGTAATTTCCCTCCAGTAAGGCAGTGTACGTGACTGCTTGATTATACAAACTGCATTTTGTTTTTGTGTGTGTTTATATATGTCGTAGGTAATGTGGTCTGGCTTGATGAAGTAACAGCAACACGGGCTCTAATAAATATGAGTTCTTTGCCTGATCAGGAGAAAACAAAAAGCAGAGAAAACAATGAAGAGAAGACAGCTGAAAAAGCCAAGAAAGGTAGATTGAGATATGCGTATATAGACATCATCCAGTTAAATCAATGAAACTTTAAACTTGTGCTTGGGTACTGCATAATCTGAATTACTGAAGGAGCTTCTATCGTACAGTTTCAGGTAAATGTATTCTGCCACTTTAAAAAAGGCTTTCATCTTGGAAACCTTTTGAAGAAGCTACTTCTTAAAAGGTGGGTTGGAGCTAGACCAAAAGCAGTAATTCAGTTGATACCGAACATGTTAGATGCAGGGTCATATTCAGATATGATATTTATAGTGGTGCATGTTGCACAGAAATAAATCTGTGTGATGTACATACAAAGGCAGTAAAAGGATGGATTCTAAGTGTGGAAAAAGAAGGTGTAAGAAAATGTCCTATTTTTGAAATACCACAGTTAATTCCTTTGTTGGTACACCACCATCCTTTAAGTGTATCGTTCACACTGGTGTGACTGTATTGTTTCACCACTGTATATCATCTTTAAATTTGGCCATGATACTTTCAAGAAAGCAGCACACTAAAAGGTCAGTTAAAAGCATAAAAGAGCAAAGCAGCAAAAGTACACCTTAGTGTTGCGATAAATCTGGTACCTGAATGGCTTAATTGTAAATTTATTTTACTTTTATGGGTGTAAATTAGAAATCAGGCTTTTGCTACCTTAGAACTGTTCTGCTGTTAGGCTGGTGTGATAAATTGCTGTGGTTCAAAGTACCGTACCACACAGTATAAACAAAGGGAGGTGGTGTATTTATTAACTCTTCCATAGACTTTGTTTAAACATGCTATACGAACAAAATGCAAGTAGGCAGTCTCTCTATTAGACATTTGCAGTGCTACCAAAAGCCTTTCTAGAAAGTTTGGGGTTTAGGGCTTTGTTAAACTTGTGGATCCTTCTAACTTATTGCCTTTTCTTCTTATTGCTTTTCTCCATGGTGCAGTGGCTCCTCAACCATCCATGTGACTTAAATTTTTGGGCAAATGTTGATAATGCTTCAAGTAAGACTTGTTATGAAGTTTTTAGAGATTAGCAACTTTGTTGTTTAAATGGAGCAGAAATATATGTATTTGGTCTTGTTGGCTACAAATTACTTACTTCATCATCATTATACCACATCACAAAATAAAAACTGTCATCTAAATTACTCCTATATAAACTTACTCACCTGTTCATCTGGAAAAGTGGGATATTAGATGAAGTACGAACTGTTCAATTACATCTTAAGGTGTGAGATGCATACAGATACCCTAGACTAATCTGGTTTAGTTGCATTCCTTTTTTAGATAGGAATTTGAGGGCATTTAGGGAAGCAAGAGACTGGTCTTTGCTGTGAGAAGCTTGATATTCGGGGGTAAAAAAAAAAAAAGTGCTTGAATGCTGTCCCTGATGGAACTTAATTATTCAGGTTTGAATTTGGCTAATTTGTTTACCTAAATTCTGTCTTTGGTTTCAGTTTGATTAATTGTGCTTTACTCTTTTCTTTGAAGTTCAGTATATTTTCAGGATCTTTTGAATATCTGCTGCTCACTATTATAAGTTTTCAAGTCTATTGTTGGATGACATTAAAATAAGGAACGCTGAAATATAAGAGTTTGCAGTTTTTTTAGTCTTATGTCTATGAAGTACTTTGAGATCTTTGCAAATGATGTTGGTGTATGTTGATAGCTGTCCATATTCACTATTTATTTTTTTTCTGAGGACTGTTTAAAAAAAAAAAAAAAAAATCCGATATCAATTTTCTTACACTGAGCTAAAAGGAATCCTGAAAAATCTATGCAAGCATCTCACAATTTTATTAGTTCTGGAAACGTGCACTCTTCTGTTAGTTATTTCACTTTGAAATTAAGTCACTAAAGTTGGTTTGGTTTTTTTTTCCTCCTGCTCTCTCAGAAACTTCTAAGCTTTTGAATAATAACCTGTTTTGCATTGTTAGTATTGGATACTTGCAGGTACTTGCAGCATTTTAAAGTGAGGCTGAAGGAAATAGGCTTTTATATGCCTTTTACAGTCTTGGCCTTGCTGATCTCTGTCATACCCTGAAATGCAGTGCAATTTCATTTGCTTTCAAAGAATTAAATTAATAATCCATGTGTGCTGCTGCAGGCAGTTATCTGCACAGGGGCTGTCTAGTTAATGTTATTCTGTGCTCATGCATGCTTCAAATTTCTGTAGACATTTACTGTTTTGATTATTCTCTAGGCTGCACAGAAGAAAGGATAACGCCTTCAGTTTGATTTCAGAGAATGTAGGTAATAATCAAATGTGACTGACACACTAAAATGGAGGTTATTATTTTTTTTCTTCCAATTATTTTCCTTCTTAGAAAAACAGGACGAAAGTTCTGATGATGAGACAGAAGAAGGTGAGGTTGAGGATGATAATCCAAGTGATGTTGAGGTGAGTACAGAAGGAAGGCGAAAACGCTGTTACGGAAGTTTTGTTCTGACTGCTGTAAAGTCCTCATAACATTGTAGTTTTAACCATATATATTTGCAATTCACAATTTAATTAGCAAAGTAAATTAGGTGGGGAAATGACAGGAAGTGCAGGTATGCTGTTGGTGAGAATAGCTGTGTAAGAGTGTTTTGTGAAAGAAGAGTGGTAGGGCATCCAGCATGTAAGAGCTAGACTGGCTGCTCTGTTCTGAGAGGGGGCAAAAAAAGAAAAATAATGGATGGCAATGGCCTTTCAACAGCAAAGGCAGTGCTTAGAGACAAGTAGGATTTAGGCTGCCCATAGATATGTGTGGGAATCAGCATACGCATTGATGTTTTGTAAGTAATTTAATCTTCACTGGCTGAATATATAATAGGTGTGATTAGTAGTTTCTTTAGGAGTGGCTCAGTGAACACTCATACATCATGGAAGTCTGAATTTTAGTTTCTGTACAGCAGATATAAATAAAAAAAAAAAAAGCCTTTTAGTCAGGAAATTAGAAGCTGCTATTAAAACTATTTAGATATGAAACAAGCAAAAAAATCAAATAGTTGTTTTTCAGTGTCCAAGTTGTGCTATTTATTTTCTGCATTTCAGTCAGGGGTATAGTGTCATTTGAAAATTATTGGATTTAATAATCTGTGATAAAGTTACGAAGCAAGAGAAGGAAATATTTTAAATCTTCAGGGCAAATTACTTTAAAAACTGACATCAGTTTGTCAGGAAAAAAAGCAGAGTTCATTTCAACATAATTTGAAAAGTAACTTTCTTAATAATCAGTTGATTGCTTCTCTGTAAGCAATCCATTTTCGTTCAACGGTAATTTTATTTTTGAGTCCAAAATACCTTTTTTGCCCCCCAAAGTTGGATGCCCTCTCCCAGGTAGAAGAGGATTCTCTCCTGCGTAATGATCTTCGCCCTGCCAATAAACTGGCTAAAGGAAACAAGCTATTCATGAGATTTGCTACTAAAGGTAAATGAACAGCTTAACAAGCATAATGAATTAATTGCTTGTTGTAGTTTTTATTTGTTGACTAATTAATGACTCGAAGTACCTAATTTTTATTTGCAAAATTGTTAGGTTTTTTGCTAATCATTAGATATTAAGATTTTGCAATAAATCCACATCTAATGTGTGAATTAAATCCAGTTGAAGTTGTATGAAAATTATTGTACATAAAAATTTTATCTTGGGCTCAGGGCATTCTTCCCAATACCGTAGAATAGGTTTTATGATGCCCTTCTCCACAGAGGTGAATTTCACATTTTATAAATATGAAAATCAATTGAGATGCTGATGAGGTGTTAGTGGAAATTACTGCGAAGTATAGTTGAGATATTAAAAGATATTTATGAGTAAAATGAAAATCCGTACAATTTCTGGGCCATGTGGGAAGTGACACATCCATAAAGAAAAGAAAGGTCATGAATAAGGTAAGTATAGCCTCCAGCCGTTGCAGTGGGATGTAATGCTCTGTTAAGCTGATACGTAGAAACTCAGTCTCCCTGGAATTAAGTTTCTAGGCACAAATAAAACTGTGGTGGTAGGAGAAATTTCAGAGGTGTCAGCAAAACTGTATCCTTTGTGAAGGAGATTGAAGTAATGCTGATCTGTTAGACACATTCAGTCTTACTTTCACTCTCTGTGTCTCTGACTGGATTGTTATTTATTTTTATGCTAGTGTTGCAAGATATAGTCTAAGAGGGAAATATTCCTTTATGTTTTTTCAGACGACAAAAAAGAGCTGGGAGCTGCAAGGCGAAGCCAGTATTACATGAAATACGGCAATCCCAATTATGGAGGCATGAAGGGGATTCTTAGTAATTCTTGGTGAGTATCGGGTAGAGGAATTGGAACGTTGCAGGTAATTGGACAAGATGGTCTAAAACTGTTTTAATTCATGGATTCTTTCTCTTCAGTTCATGTAGATGCTTCTTATGCATAAATAATGTTTTTGCAATGTGACTATGGATTTGCAAGGGGAGTATTTTCTCATGGAAATAATGTTTATATTCAAAACATTTAGAACAGATCTCTAACGTAAACGTATGTTTGCTGCAAAAGTGAGTGATAATTGCATATGCTTAATCCAGGACTGAATATGGCTCGTTCGTTAGGCCTTTTCTGTGACAGGAATCTCATTCTTTTTATGGTGTTTCAGGAAACGAAGATACCATTCACGTCGAATCCATCGGGATGTGATAAAGAAAGGGACACTTATTGGGGATGATGTTGGCTTGACAACTCCTTATAAACATCGTCATTCAGGTAATTGATGCCAGTATGTCAACCCTGTAAGAACACAACTGGGGAATGCAGGGTTAGAAAGGACCTTAAACAATGCCTCATCTAATCACCTGCAGTGCATGATAGTGAAATGTACTTTTTTTAAAAAAAAAAAATCTATAACTGAATCACATTTTAAGAGTTTGCAGGGAACAACTGAGGCAGAAGCTTCACGCTGCTCATTGGCTTACCAAAATAGCTGCTACCTTTTATGTGATATTTTTCTTTTACAAATTTAGGACATGAGTGCTATATCATTGAGGGCAAAAAGAAGGGATAATGTCTTTAAACTTCTTAACAATTTGTCCTACTTGCTATGTCAATTCTTCTGTTCTATGAAAAAGCAAGCTGTAAATGTAGAACAATAAAGATTAGAAAATTCTATTAATTAGGCTTGAATATCTTCATCTGCTCGCTAAGGTAAGGGGTGTGCATTAGAAAAATAATTGGTGTAAAAATCTTTGACATCAGACAGATACAGTGTCAAAGTTTTGTATGAGAGTGGCCTGTTAAAAATACAGCCATGGATGTAGCAGATCTCATGGAAGATTTTGCATTTTGATAATGTACTGCTTTCTGAAAAGATGCTTCCATATGGCCGATGATTAAATTTAAAGTTGTTGATTTAAATATAAATCAGTATATGTGATAAATTCATACTAAGGGTACTTTCTTTTTGGCATTACTGCTTACTGGACTTGAAAGGATTGTTACGGAGCCAGCAGTTGTCATATTAGGCCCTGGAACATCATAGGAATTGTTATGCTTATTTCAGGAAGCATGAACTGCACCTACTGCAAGAGGCAGTTGTACTTTATATATTCAGTCCAGCTTTATGCTTGAGCAGGCTTCTGAGATAGGGAACACCCTGGACTTTTTTGGTCCTGTGGCGATTTTCTTCCACTTAGACTATTCTGTAATACAGATTCCACTTAGAATATTTTGCAAAATATTCGCTGTCTTTAGCCTTAGAGAACTACAAAGACTCACTTTTGGGGGGGGGCGTTGGTTTTAAGGTACCTTATATGAATGATAAACTTCAGTTTATCAGAATCAGTTTGTTTTGCTACAGGCTTAATAAATGTTCCTGAAGAGCCTATTGAGGAAGAAGAAGAGGAGGAAGAAGATCAGGATATGGATGAAGATGACAGGGTTGTGGTAGAGTACCGTGATGAACTGCAAGCTTTCAAACAGTCCCGAGACCGCAGCACAGCAAGACGATTGAGTGCTAGTGCATCTGATTCTGATGAAATGGACTATGATCTTGAACTGAAAATGATATCAACACCCTCCCCCAAAAAGAGCATGAAAATGACAATGTATGCAGATGAGGTGGAATCACAACTGAAAAATATTAGGTAAAAGTTTCTTATGCTTTAAAAGTATCAGTGAAAAGGTATTCTAAATTTTACTTAGTGACAGAGCTGTCAAAGCTTAAAGACAAACTGGTGAAGCTACTTTTTCAATTCTTAACATAATTTTGTAGGAGGTATTTTAGAAAGAAATACAGAATACAGAAAATGCTGATACAGGCTCTTTAATTACAATTAACATTTTAAAAATGTAGCTTCCTTTGCAGATTTCTGTAACGCTGTTTATTGATAATAATGAAGCTCAAAGTGGAATCAATAGAAATGTATGCAAGCAAACACAATTAACTTCTTGCCCTTCGTAGCTAGCTAGGCAGGCTGGGGAGAAGTAACTCTTCTTTCTCTTTTCCTTTTACCCCTTTTTTCTCAGAAAGAATAGCCCTTAATTGTTGATGACAAAAAGGAATTTATGTTCATTATGGGCATATTAACCAAAATCACATATATTGTAGATTATTAAAATAGCTTTAACATGCGTCCCTTCAGTAGTATGATTATACTTCATTATAATGTCAAGTCTTTCAGTGATTTTTGAGGTTGCTTATCTGCTCTGAATTTTGACCCAGAGACACAGCCTTAAAGAGAGAAACTCGATACTTGCCTTGAAGTATTCCAGTGATTATTGCTAAGCTTAGGATTCTGACTGGAATACGTGCTCTTCCAAGTAATGTTTTTACCTCTGTTTCTTAGTAGAGAAATCCTGATATTACTGCTTTCTATGATGTAGTTTTACATACAAGAAGACTTAAGAACTATACTAGATTTCATTTGAGGGACGTTAAATCAATTATTCTCTTTTTTTTTTTTTTTTTTTTTTAAGGAATTCCATGCGAGCAGATAGCATAGCAACCAGTAACATCAAAAATCGTATTGGCAGTAAAGGATCATCAGAAAAAGTTGCAGATGTAAGGCTACTGTTAGAAGAAAAACGCCAGAATAATACAGGGCCACGTCAGCCAAACAGCACTGTAAAATCAGGTAATTTTAAACTCATATATTGCGCAGAATTGCGTCTGGCTCATTAAAATGGCTATATTGACTTCACAACTGTGCTCCACTGCAACTAACAAACCTGGGGGAATTCTGTTCAGCAGCAGTTTCTGCGTCCATACAGTTACTTTTTCCTCACTAAGACTGAGTTGGGGCTTGCTTTAGGGAAAAATGAAGTACATTTGAATAAAAGAGTGGTGTTTATTTTTATCCAATTTACTTGCCTGTTTCTATTTCCCACTACTTTGTCTTTTTTGATTTCCTCACTCTTTGAGGCAAAGACACTGTACGACTCTGAGAAGCATAGCATGTGGGGGAGCTCATGTACAAAATGAAACGTGAAGCACTAACTACGTAAATGAAAGAACATGTATTACATCAACATGGATGTATTTTTCAATTGGCAGGGTTTATTTTTGGGTTTAATTGACTCTTGCTTTTTTTGACTCGGGTATGTGTAATTTCAGCTACTTTTGACAATACATAGTATCCAGAGGATTATCTGGCTGATAAGTGAAAGATACTCTTTTGTATCAATGTAATGTAGAAGTGATGTTAGTGTATTTTACCCCTCCTGCACATTTTGGGGCTCTGACAAGTTGGCACATAAATCCTATAACTTTGCCTTTATGTTTTTGTTTGAAACCTCTTTTAAGACTAGGAATATCTAGCTAAACCAGGCAAGCTTCAGAATGCAAGACTCGCATCATGGATTAAGTATCAATATATTTAGGATTCTTATATTCTGTTTTTCATTTTATTCTGCAAAATATCAAGCAGTATTAGGATTCTAAAGCAAGGTATCTGTAATCGAAAAAAGAATCATTGAAGGCATACCAATTTTTGTATAATCATGCCTGTGCTGCTAAAACGGAAATGCAGCAAGCCATGGTATAACTTATTCTTTCAATCTTCTGGACATAGCACAACCTGAAAACATTAAATGTCAAATTTATTGCCAAAAAAAAGGAAAACTGAAATCTGGATAAGTTTTATTGCAGATATTGCCAGGACTGAAATCTGGGTATGAAAGACTTCGTGAAAAGTCTATAGAAAAGATAAAAACAGAGAATCTGTCTAGTTTCAAGTTCTTCAAATTGTGCAACGAGGATAAAATTAGCTGGCAGAGCTAAAGTAAATGTATCATGATTTTTATAATTTTAATCACTGAAAATTTCCCTAGATGTGCGGCAAAGACTGGGAAAAAGACCACATTCTCCAGAAATTAAACCTCCGAGTAGTACTTCTGCTCCTCGTCGAGAACCAGTATCAGACGTACACAGCCGGTTAGGAATCCCTAAACAAGATGTAAAAGGCCTCTACTCTGATACCAGAGAGAAGAAATCAGGTTAGTTTTATGGAGAAAATGTAATACTGCATTGTCTTTGATTTTAGAGTATAAGAGAAATTTCAGCAGAAAATAATGAAGCATATTCAGTTGAGTGAAATTAAAGATGAATTTGCAAATGTTTGTTCAGAGCTTTGGAAGGTAAATATATGTAGGTAGGTTGAGCTGAGTATATCTGTAAGTAATATTTTTATATAGGTATGCCTAAAAGTGGAGGACTACTTTAAAACTGTGGTCAAAACAGGGCCCTAAAATGAGCGTAATGGATGCAATGGCACTTCAGACCTGTGTGTAGCTTTCTCCCCAAATGGGAAACAGTGGACGGGACTGCACTGAGCCTCCCATATTTTATTTTCATCTACTGCTTCAACGTGTAGTAATTTCCATGCCAAACATTACAGTGGGAGGAGTATGAGGAGCTTAAAGAGATGCAGGAAATTTAAGACCAGGTTCCTCAGACTTTCTGCAGAATTCCTCTTAGTCCTGTGTTTTTGTGTTTTGTTTTGTTTTTGTTTTTTTTTTTAAGAAAATGTTTGGTTTTTTTCATCTGATTAGGTAATTTATGGACCCGATTAGGGTCTGCTCCGAAGACACAAGAAAAGACTTCAGATAAACCTGAAAACTCTGTGGCATCTCCTGAAGAAGATGATTCAGAGCTCCAGCGGGTTTGGGGTGCTCTCATTAAGGAAAAAGAACAGTCTCGGCAAAAAAAGAGTCGATTGGATAATTTACCATCTCTACAAATTGAAATCAGCCGAGAAAGCAGTTCTGGATCAGACACTGAATCATGATTGTTTTTACATTCTGATCCTCAAGATTGTGACTCTGCAGTGTGGCAAGATTTCCTTTGCCCAAAAGCTGGACACTGGCAAAGACTCTGCAGTGAAGGTTCCAGAAGTGTCTCTGTTCCTTTTATACAAAAACAGAGATGCGTATACCACTTGAAACCTAAAGCAGTCATGTTTGTCTGGAGTCTGTGGTTGGCCCTGGGTTACATAGGGCATTGTCGTATATGTTTATTACAGCAAACCTGTAGTTAATTCTAGCAAAACACTTTTCCCCAAGCTTTGAACTTAAAAGAAGAGGTAGAAATGCTCTGTATTTTTAAGACAACCTTTTTGTTCTTGGTATTTTTAACATGGAGCCTTTTAACAAAATACTCTACATGGTTCATCCAAAGAACAGGGCATTTCGTAATCAACATCACTGCCTTGCCCTTCTGGCTCTTACCAGCACCTTTCTTTTCCTCTTGAAGTAATAACAATAATGCTTCCTGGGTAGGCAGCCAGCAAGGATAAAGCGTGAAGGGACTATGACGTTCCCTTCTCCCAAAATACTGAATGTAAATCTAAGTTAAACGTTTTAGTACAGTGAAATTTGACATAGTATCCAAGTAGCATCACTGCTCTCAAGGAATTCTGCTCATTTATTTTGGTGATACTATATTCTGCTGTAGTAGGGATTGAGGTGTTCAAGACTGCAAAGTTGGATGTTTGAGAATTGTGTAAATGCCCAAGGGTTTAATTTTTTTTTGTTACATGATGAGAAATTATATTTCTTTCATTTTATCTGTATTATGTTTTGAAGAAATCTAACAATTTAAAAACATACACTTTTATATTTGTGAGAATTTTCCTGTTGGCCACGGTGAAAGCTATAGTGGTGTTTTCCTATGTGCTGTTTAACTATATATATATAACTAAAAGAGAAAAGGAAAACTATAGGATCACTGTCTCATGTCAATACTTTTGACTGTTCTTATTGTATAGTACGTGTGGATGTGCACATGGTTGACTTGTTACATTCAACTTTTTTACCCGTGTACCCTCTCTAGGTAGGAAAAAGGTTTGATCAGTGTGCAACTGCAATTTTTTTCTTGTTGCCTATGGCATTTATTTTGATTGCCAATAATTCTAAATAAGGAATAATGCTGGCACGGCACATTCTGGTAAACAGAACAAGTAGCAAAAACATTGTCTGCTACATTTTGATAGTCCGACAATTTGTTTGCATTGTCCCTGTTTCCTAGGTTCTGTCAGTCCCAAATGTCTATGAATATCTCTTCTCCTTTCTGCTTTTTAACAAACAAATGTTTTATCTCTTTTTTCCCCTATTTTTGTACTAAGTTGAAGTGGGTTTGAGGCTTCACAAAAGCAAGGAATCTGCAGTTAATTTTTCTTATTGCTTTATTATGTGTAAGAATAGCAGCATGTAAAATTAAAGGTAAAATGAAAGGTACAGTGACTAGAAGGGTAATCTGGGGACTGACTGGGCTTCAAGCCTTATAATAATAATCCTGGTTTTGTGACACTCATCCTTGATTTTATATTTAATTATTGAATATATAAATATGTCTCATAAAAGTACTGTTGAGAGTAAAGGACTGCAATGTCTGATCACTGTAATAATTCATTTTAATGTGTGCTTTCATTAATACCCCTTCCAAAGCTTTCAAATAGAATCATACCCATACCATACCCGTTTCTCAACATCCTGATAAAATTTATTTAACCAGTGTCTTTTTGCTAGTAAACCTTTGTGTTGTATTACTGCTTTGAATCCGTTATGACTTTCCCTTTTCCTGAAAGGAGATGGTAGATATGAATCACGCACCTGGTCTATGAAGACAGGCTTCTGCATTGTTGTGAACCCTTGCGTGTTTTTAAGCTCAGCAGCTAGTTGTGCTCTACTGTTAATGTTGCTAATAGCCATTGTGTTTGCATGTAAATACTCATAACTTGAGCCTGGTGAAGGACAGACTAACTTGTATGAAGGGCAGAATGGGAACAGAGAATCTCTTCAACTGATAGTAAAGATTTGAACTAATGGGAGTGTGAAATCAAGAAAAGCAACGTAGGCAAAGGCTTGCGTTTGAGGAAGAGGCACCATTAACACCGGTTCTGTCTTCTAGGTGGTCATAAATATGCCTTAAAAATGCCTCCACGTTAGTCAGGTCTGTCATGTTTATTGTTTGGGGGGAGGGTTATATGTGTTAATGAGACCACGGTAGCTTAGCTGCAAGAAAAAGAGGTTTACAGTTGAAGGGCCCTATAGAGAGGGTTTTTTTGTAATTGAGCGTTTGCCTGGTTTTGCTTTTTGATGATGTACAGAGGAACCTTGAAAAGTGTCTGCTGGTATCGGGAATTCTAGCTTTGGTCTTCCTTAGCTACCTGAACTCGAACTGCTGGGTTTTGATAATTAAAAATGAGCACTGAATCTTTAGTGAATGCATTTTCCTCAACGTGGTTACCTTAAATCTATTTGACCTAGAGAGAGATTGCATAGAGAATTTTGTTCTGAGCCCCTTTCTCTTTGTGGTCAGCTATTTTGCTCTTAGCTAATGTGTTCTGGATCTTTCACTGAACTCCCAGATATTAGTGTATTCCAGGTCAGACAAATTACCATTTCAGGGTAAGGAAGAAAATTAAGTAATTAGAATTCTTTGCATAATAAAAAGCATGCAAGACCTACAGAGGTCACCTTTGAGGAATTTGATGCAGAAATTAATGTTCTGATACTGAAAAGTGCAACCTGTGTATTTTACTGAAATGAACTTGTGTTGAAAATTGCAAGAAGTTTGGCTTTGGCTTTTGCTGGAGGATCTATGCCTCAGAGGAAAAAACGGTTCTAAATTTTAGGTGACCTGTTACAGGACTGCAGTAGTCCTCCTCCTAGGAAGTTTTTGCTGTTTTAAAAAGCTGCTTTTTTTATTTTATTTTGGTAAATGGTTCAGGCGATGGTTCCATTGTGCAAAAGGAATGGTTGTGGGCATTACGGGCTCTGTCCTGCAGCTGTCCTCCGGCAGGCCCTGAGCGTGGCGTTGATGGCGAGACTTGGAAGCGAGGGCTGGTTGGTTTTTGGAGATGACAGCCAGTGTGTTTAACAGGGAAAAGGAAACCAAAACCCCCTTATTTTCACTTCAAGATGACATTATAATGTGAAAATAATGAAACTTTTATTTAAGCAGCTGTTCTAGTCCAAATAAAAGCGGTCTGAAATCACACTGACCTACCCCGTTTTGCTGGAATACAGCTAACAAAGGGCAGTGCTGCTCCCCTTCCTGGTGAAGGGCCTGTGGCTGCTCCCTTGGCTGCCTTGAGTGGGGCGACATGCGGGTCCCCGCTTCGAGGTGCGGCCTGTCCCAGCCCAGCCTTAATGAACCCACTTTCCTGCTTTCCCCCGAGTAGGTGGGTGCCCAAAATCAGGCTTCCCTCTGCCCAGCGATGCTAAGAGAAGCCCCCAGGCCCGCCTCCCTCCCCGGCCGCGTTGCAGTAAATGGACGCCTCGGCCCACCCCCGCCTTGCGGGAGCAGTGGCACGGCTCCCCTTCCCTTCCTTCCCTCC
Source organism: Burhinus oedicnemus (assembly GCA_008921705.1). Taxonomy (NCBI): domain Eukaryota; kingdom Metazoa; phylum Chordata; class Aves; order Charadriiformes; family Burhinidae; genus Burhinus; species Burhinus oedicnemus. Next base: position 802,279 of record VFFE01007832.1, read on the forward strand.
TCCCCCCCCGCCCCGGAGTGGTACGTCCCAAGCCTTTATAAGCGGCTGCCACCTCCCTTCCCGCCCTTTTCTCCTGAGTGCCTGGCGGAAGGTGAGAGGGGCCGCTCGGGCGGGTTGGGCATTGTGGAAGGTGGGCAGGGGGGAGGCGGAGGCCTGGCTTATCATTTAGCGGGCTGAGGTGCGCTCCCCCTCGGCAGTCGTGGGGTCCGCCGCGCCTCCCCGTCCCCAGGGCCGCTCGGGCTGGGCCCAACCATCCGAGGCAGCAATGGCGGGGGGGGGGGAGGTGAGGGGCAACGGGCCCCTGTTGGTGACGTGCGGAGAGGGGTGTGGCCTCGGAGCACGCGGTGCCTGACTCCCTTTGTCCCCACAGGCCGGCCATGGGGGTGAACAGCGGCACCGCGCGCTCCCGGGACCCCGCCGGCGGGGCCGGAACTGCTGGAACGGCTCCCCGGTAGGTTATGAGGGGGTGGGGCGGGGGGGAGGCCTGGGAGCGTGCTGGGTGTGAGGTAAAAACCCCGCGGGCCGGGTGGCACTGCCTTGGGCCAGCTCCGGGAGCTTGGGGTGAGAGGCCTGGCAGGGCGAAGCCTGTTCACACTCGGTCGTTTCCTCGTCGTGAGCTTCCTGGCTGCTTTGGGGCTCCTTCCTTGCTGCTCACAGGGTCGCATGCTGCTGGGGCAGGGTCCTGCGAGGCTCAGAGCTCCGTAAGGGCTGTAGAGGTAACGCTTTTGTGGTTAGTGCTGGGCATTTGTATGCCTTTTTTATTTTTATGGCCATATTTTTAGGCAACGGCTCACTTTTTTGGTTGTTCGATGTGTCGCACCCTTTCCGTGCAATTAACGTTACAACCTTTGAATTGGTGGTGTGTGGAATTTCAGTTTAAAAATTGCTCTTGTGGTAAACGCAGTCTGGGAAGCTGCGTAAGTGAGACTTCTACGTTTCCCGACTAAGTTTAGAGAAGATTGTTCACTACTAAAAGCTGTCTGAAACAAGTATTTTGGTGATTCATGATACCAATGCAGACAGCTGTGGTAGAATTGCAAGCAGATTGTTGGTGGTGAGGTTCTGGTTTTGGTGGGTTTTTGTTTGGTTTCTTTTCTGGATAAACCTACTTTATGATTTTCTAAAATTACTGCTCAAGAGTATTCTAGTAATGCTTCTTTTGCTTTTATTCCCACAGCAGAAAGATGTCTTGAAGTAAAGAGTAAGTTGAAGTTTATTTTATACTAAGCTGTGCAACGTTGTTGAGAAAGTTCCAGACCTTTACTTATATGTTCTAAAGCAGTACGGTATATGATGTAAAGCATTAAATACAGAACTGTTAATCAAAATTAACCTGTAATAATTACATCTTAAAGCAAGTTAAACAAATAAAAACAAAACTAGTTTTATGTATGCCTTTTATAAGTAAAGCAGAAAATGTACAACTGTTGGTTTAAGACGATACAATTACTGTGTTTTAAGTAGTCAAGTACAAAAGTTGTTGGCTGTTGATGATGAGAACCCTGAATAGGAAGTGCCGTCAGATGCGAGAACTGACGATAACCTTCTTATTTGTCTGAAATACAGCTACATGCGTGCAGAGTTTTAGTTCTACAAGATAGATTTTTAGAATTTATCAGGCAACTTTTCTTTATACTTGCTTTCTGTGAAAAGTGTTCTTGTAATATCTAACACTGCTTCATGTCCATCTGTTTCGCTTTATCTGCAGAGCCTGGTCTTCCCAGATAAATGTGACACAATTAGGAGTGGGAGCAGGTTGCTCTTTGGAGACGGCCCTAACGTGAAGGTAAGTGGTGAATGTCACTGGCCCATGTAGAGCTTTATACCAGGTGGAATCTAAATTGAGAATAAATGAGGTGATACCTGTAAATGTAAAAATTGTAACTAAACCAAATTGGATCTTTGCTGTTTTGGGAAGCCAGGAAGGCTCTAAGATAAGAGACTCCTAAATAATGTCATTGGGACAGCTCAACCTTAGGGGAAGCAGATGTGTGGAGCCATAAAGATAAAGGGATTGTGAGACAAACACTAAACCGGAACAGGCTGCCCTTGATGGATGCGATATACGTGATCTCAGAACTGAGTGTGTGCAGAAGCAAAGGTCAACCAGTGGACATAGTGAGGAAGACTATATCCTTCATCCAGAGACCCCCAACGACCACCTGGAGGCACAAACAGGCATGCGCAAAGGACATTTACATATGATGAGTTCCCGGGAAAATAATGAATATGTGAATGTTTTCTCGGAAATCTAATGACTATGTATGTAGAACTTGTATGTAAGCTGTACAATTAAACTGACTGGGACACACAATAGGAGGAGAGATCCCCTGTGTGTCCAGCACTGCAATAAAGAATACCTGCTTAATAGTCTTTTGACTATTGAGTCTTTGACTTTGGCTTTCACGGCATCAGTTGGCACCCCAGATGGGACCCGCTCTGCTTGGCTGCAGGACCCGCTGAGAACAGGACTCCCTAGGGTACCCCCGGGATTTCCTGGAGGGACTCCTTGCCTCAGGCGGATCACTGTGGGAGCAGACAAGGACCATCTAACAAGGTATTCTTGAAGTATTCTTTAAACTTTTGGTATACAGGTAAAATGTGTTCTGGTTAAGGGACTGGTGAGTTAGGGGTTCGCATAAGTTGTAAGAGATGTCTTACGCAGGGCGCCATATACCAGGCTACTAGTGCTAGTATGCACGCTCACTGTGAGTAGTGTACTTCGGTGCGTTGGTACAGGCATAGGTTAAGCTTTGTACTTTGCAATAACGTGCTTTTGGTATTGGTACACTTATGTAGCCCGCATAAGTTTTGTACTTTTGGCGATATGGATTTATCGGTACTGAACTCTGATATTGGCTTGTCATGTTGAATTTGGACATACCCGTCAGTCATAAAACTGGCAATTGAGAAGTGAGTGTGAATGAGCTGCATTAACTCTGGTGTGATTGGTGAGTGAATGAGTAATAACTGAGAGATGATACTGTTGCAGAGTGTGGAAAACCTGGAGAACTGTGTATTTCACTGTGAAAATGAATGTGAACATCTTTCTTATGAATTGTTGTGATCAGAATTTATGGGTAACATATGGATGGGATATCCAATGTGAAAATTGTGGAACGTAGTCAGAGTGGGAAGAGAGAGAGACAAGTCAAAATCATTAAGGTGTTCTGTGGAAGGATAGCCGAAATACAGAATCAGTAAAACAATGGGGGAAAAACAGCAGTGGTATTCTAAAGAAAACCCTTCTAGGATGCATTTTAGCACATTAGAGTGATATAGGAGGACTCCCAGGTAGAAGTGTAGAAAAGAGGACATTGATTTAATATTGTAATCAGTGGTGGCCTCTGTATAAACTAGAAGATGATGAAAAATGGCACTTTAATGGATCTTTGAATTATAACACTATGTTACAGTTAATGTTTTTACAGAGAGAAGGGAAATGGGATGAGGTTATGTACGCGGATATGTTTTTCATGTTGCGGAATCATCCGGAGTGGCAGGAGGATTGTGGTATTAATATTCCACCACAAGACCCCCTAGTTTTATCTTTAGAAAAAGAAAGAAGTAGTGGAAGAAGAGAACAGGAGAAAATGAGGTAGTGTTGTTCAGCATGTAGTGTGTTGAACAGAGGTGTTTAAAAGTGACAGACCTGAGAAAGAGAGGAGGTAGAGGATCAGCCTGAAGATTTGGGATTACCCCCTTCAGTACAAAACTTGCCTCCCACATCCACCGTTGGTATCCAAAACAGATAGCAGCAGTGAGGAGGAAGGAGCGGCAAGTAATTTTACTCCGGTTACCACACAGACTCGGAGTAAGACTCAGAAAGCTCTGCAACTCCTGGCCCCATTGCGGGAAGTAATGGGGATGGGAGGCCTAGCTAGAGTAAAAGTTGCCTTCTCACCTGCCGATTTAGACACTTGGAAAGAGGTAGCTAAGGGATACTGAGACGACCCCTCTCAGGTGGCAAAACGATTTGAATTAATAGTAAAGAACCAGGATCCTGATTGGACAGATGTAGATTTGATTCTGCGGGAAATGACCGAAACAGAAAAGCAATTAGTATTAAAAAATGCACGAACTCATGTGCAAGCCCAAATCACTGGGGGAAACCTACAAGGGAATGTAGATGATTACATTCCCCTGACTGACCCTCCTTGGGACCCCAATGACGGGCGTGATTATAGATCGCTAAGGAGATACCGAGATTGGATGAAATTGGGATTAGAGAATGTGATTCCAAAAGATGTAAATTGGTCAGCGTTATATGCTATCAAACAGGGGCAGAGAGAGACCCCCACTGAATTTTTAGATCAATTGCGAAACGCTATCAGAAAATACACTACCCTAGATCCCTCCTCGGATGTGGGACAGCAGCAGCTTGTCTCTTTATTTTTGGGACAATCGTCTACGGATATAAGAAAGAAGTTACAGAAATTAAAAGAACCAGACATAAGGAACTTAGAGAAATTGCTTAAGGAGGCATGGAGAGTTTTTAGGAATCGGGAAGATGTGGATAGGGGAAAATTGACAAAAGTAATGGCAACAGCTACGGTGGCAGCTTTGGAACAGAGAGGGATGGTAAATACAGGATGATTTAGAGGACGAGGAAGAGGAAGACCCTTGGGACATAGTGGAGGACTGGGGAATGCATTGGGAAGTAATCAATGTGCATATTGCCGAGAGGAAGGGCATTGGAAGAACAAATGCCCAAAACTTAACAAAATCCCACAAACTTTGATAGCAGGGGTAGAGGCTAATTGACAGGGACCTGGGGGATCTACCCTAGTGGATCCACTGTCTAAAATAAGGCTAGGGAAACAGGAGAAAGAAGTAGAATTTTTAGTAGACACGGGTGCGTCTTTCTCTGTCCTGAATCAAAGATTGGTACCTGTGAGTAAAGACTTTGTGACTGTAGTGGGAGCTACTGGCCAACAGGAAAAGGCGTTCTTTCTAAGACTCCCTCAATTTTAAATTAGGGAAACAGGTTGGTATACATTGATTTTTATATTCCCCAAAACCAGTGTTGGGTAGGGACCTATTGGAACAATTGGAAACAGAAATAGTTTTAAACAAGGAATCGTGGAATTAAAGGTGAAAGAAGATCAATTAATTGAAATTCTAAGTTTAGCTCTAGTGGACCCTGGAAGGTCTGGCACATCTACACCAGAAGAAGAGATTACTAATCAGGTATATCCAGGGGTATGGGCTCTGGGAATCCCAGGAAGAGCAAAACATACCACTCCCATAGTAGTAGAACTTAAGGAAGGGGTAAGCGCAGTGCAACAAAGGCAATATCCCTTGAAGTCAGAAGATCGAAAAGGGGTAGAGGGACCAATTAATAACTTTTTACAGTATGGACTATTAGTGGAATGTGAATCAGAATATAACACTCCCATATTACCAGTAAAAAAGCCAGATGGAACTTACTGGGTAGTACGGTATCTAAGAGAAGTGAATAAAATTGTTAGAGACCTACACCCTGTGGTAGCTAATCCTTTACTTACTAAATTATGAGATAATCAAGTATGGTTTACAGTATTAGATTTGAAAGATGCATTCTTCTGTTTGCCTTTAGCCAAAGAAAGCCAAAGTTTATTCCCATTTGAATTGGAAAGTCCTACCACAGGTAGGACAGCCCAGCTGACCTGGACAGTGTTACCCCAAGGTTTTAAGAATAGTCCAACAATCTTTGGGAATCAATTAGCGCGAGAACTCAAAACATGGGATCCTCCTTCCAAAGATGGAATTCTTTTACAGTATGTGGATGACCTATTAATAGCGACTAAGACAAAACTTAATTGTATACAGTGGACTGTTAGGCTGTTGAATTTTGTGGGACTAAATGGTTATCGAGTCTCTCAACAGAAAGCTCAGATGGTGCAGCAACGGGTAATCTGTCTTGGATATGAACTATCTGGAGGACAAAGAATTAGGAACAGAACGAAAAGAGGCCATCTGCAGAACTCCCCTCCCTCAGATCGTAAAAGAATTCAGGACCTTTCTGGGAATGACAGGTTGGTGCCAGTTATGGATTTATAATTACGGAATGATAGTAAAACCTTCGTATGAGCTTTTGAAAAACAGCTCCACTCGATCTGGTCCAAAGAAGCTCAAAACGCATTTAAGACACTTAAGAAAGAACTAATGAAGGCCCCGGCCCTGGACCTACCTGATGTTACTAAACCCTTCTGGCTGTTCTCCCATGAAAGACAAGGCATAGCTCTGGGAGTCCTGGCTCAACAGTTAGGACCCTACAAAAGAGCTGTGGCCTGCTTTTCTAAACAGCTCAATGAAGTAAGCAAAGGATGTCCAGGATGTCTGCGAGCTGTGGCAGCTGTGGTCTTGAATATTCAGGAAGCCCAAAAATTTACTTTGGGCCAAAAGATCACAGTGCTGGTTTCACACACAGTATTAGCTGTACGGGAACAGAAAGGGAATTACTGGCTTTCCCCATCCTGGTTTTTACAATACCAGGCCATTCTGATTGAACTAGATGATGTTAATGTTGAAGTAACTAATATTGCAAATCCAGCTTCTTTCCTCAGTGGGGAGACTTCTGAACCATTACACATGATTGCTTAGAAACCATAGAGACTGTGTACTCCAGGAGACCAGATTTGAAAGAAGAATCCCTGGAAGATGCGCAGGGCTCCTGGTTCATGGGTGGAAGCGCTTCGTCCGACAAGGTACTCAAAAGGCCGGGTATGCGGTGACAACAGTAAATGAAGTAACTGAATCTCGATCACTACCTACTGGAACATCAGTTCAAAAGGCTGAGATTATTGCCCTGACTAGGGCCCTGGAATTGTCAAAAGGAAAAAAGATAAATATATGGACAGATTCGAAATATGCTTTCGGAATTGTTCATGCTCATGGAGCAATTTGGAAGGAACGAGGACTACTGACTGCACAAGGAAAACAGATTAAGTATGCTGAAGAAATTCTTCGCCTATTAGAAGCAGTCCAACTGCCAACCAAGGTTGCCATCATGCACTGCCAAGGACACCTGAAGGGTAACACTGACCAGGGAAAAGGTAACAGGTTGGCTGACTATGAGGCTAAACAGGCAGCAGAGAGAATGCAAGAGATTTTGGCCTTAATCCAAGATAATAGAAGTAGGAGCCTAAATGACCAAGAAAATATTGAATACTCTAAGGCCGATAAAGAACTGATAGAGGAAATAGGAGGGCAGATCCCTTCCAGAGGGTGGGCCCACTTGAGTGATGGCAGAATTATGGTTCCTGCCAAAAAGATACGGGGAGTGGTTAAAGAACACAGTAAGACACACTGGGGAGCGGACTCCCTGTATAAATTTTTAAATCAAAAATTACTAGGGAAAAATTTGCAGACTAGTTTGACAGGTGACCCAACAATGTGAAATATGTTTGAAAAATAACCCCAACACAGGTAACTGTGCAGTTAGGAAGCATTGGGAAAGGAAGTGTACCAGGACACCATTGGCAAATTGATTTCTCTGAACTCCCAAGAAAAGGAGAGTACAGATATTTGTTAGTACTTACAGAGACCTTTTACAGGATGGCCGGAAGCGTTTCCTTGTAGAAGAAACAAAGCAAGAGAGGTAACCAGGGTATTATTAAATGAAATAATACCTTGATTTGGAGTATCGGTAATCATTTCACGTCAGACAGGGGTACACACTTTTGTGCAGAAGTAGTGCAACAGGTCAGCAGATTATTAGGAATCGATTGGCAGTTACATATGCCCTACAGACCACAAGCCAGTGGGCAAGTAGAAAAATTGAACTACATGATAAAACAACAGTTAGCAAAAATATGTCAAGAAGTGAATTGGTATCAAGCACTGCCTATTGCACTACTTCGAATATGTGTAAAACCTAGGGCCAAAGAAAATCTGAGCCCTTTTGAGATACTATATGGGAGATTATATCAGTCTAAATATCAAGGGGAAGATCTGAACCAGTTGGGAAATCATTGTTTACAAAATTGTTATATCTTTAGGAAAACAATTAGAAAAAATGAGTAAAAATGTCCTGGAAACCAGGGCTAAAGGGTTAGATCACCTGATCCACCCATTTAGCCCTGGAGATTGGGTTTATGTTAAGAATTTTTCAGGTGGTCCACTGAGAGAGAAGTGGAATGGACCTTACCAGGTATTGCTGACTACTTTCACTGCAATCAAGATTTGAGAACAACCGGCTTGGATCCATTATTCCCGAGTAAAGAAGGCTCCTAAACCAGGATGGATCGTCAAAAAGGCTGGCAGATTAAAACTACAATTACGGCGGTAATTTTGTTGAGCTTGAGCTCATTGGTGAACACTTGGAACGAGAATTTATACTATAATACAATTCAGATGATAGCGAATGCTACAGGAGCTAAGGATTGTTGGATTTGTACTACCTTACCGAGAGGTAACATGAGACTCCCTTTGTACGGAGTAGGGTCCGCTCATTGGAACTCCGACAACAATACTTGGCCTGAGTTTTGGAAAAGACCAGATGGAGGATACTGTGACTACGACAATTCAAGTTATGAGACCGGACCGAGATTCGACCTACAGATACTAGATAATAACACTCAGATTCTGGTTAGCAATAATAGTTGCCTATGGAAGGCGAGATCCAACACTTGTTCGTGCCGCCCCCCCCACTTCACGCACAAAAATTGTACCTGCAGTGATGGGTGGAATGATTACTGGATCAATAAAACCACAGTGGAAGTAGGAACTTGGGATTTGATAGGGATAAATGTGACATATATTGATTTTTGTAATAGAACCCAATTAGAAACCTACAGCCCCTCGAACTGGGATTATTCTAGGAATGTATCAATTGGCTGGGTAAGCCGCGGATCATTTTATGGAGCTAATCTCACAGCCACTGACGGGCCCTGCAAATTACCCAATGGGTATTGGTGGCTATGTGGCGATGGTATCAGCAGAAAACAACTCCCTGCAGGATGGAAGGGAATGTGTACTGTAGGTCACCTAGTTAGTCAGGACCGGATATATAATCAGTCCCAAATAGCTAGAGGTGTACTGAGAACATCATGGAAACGAACTAAACGGGAAGACAACCCACTTGTAATTAGGAGAACAAAATTTCATAGCTTTGTCAGATGGTTCCTACTGTGGCTGGGAGTAAGCGAGCTAGAAAAAGCTGTAGTAAATATTTCTGCAGTTTTAGAGCAGGTAGAAAATCTAACAATACATACTATGAAAAACCTACAGACAGAAGCATCATCCCTTAGTAAAGTTGTGTTACAGAATCGAATGGCATTGGACCTACTGACTGCCAAAGAAGGAGGGGTATGTATGATCATTAATACCAGTTGCTGTGCATATATCAATAAAGATAAGCAGATAGAAGCAGATTTGAACACACTTTGGGAGAAAACACAAGTATTCCATGATGTATCTTTGGATGATACTTCCTTGGGATTTCGAGATTTATGGGATAAATTAACTTATTGGCTACCTAATTCAGGATGGTTGAAACAATTATTTGTTGGGTTGATTACTCTGATGGTTTTAGGAATATTTATTTGTATATCTCTCAAATGTTTTCTTTGGTGTTGCTGGAATTCAGCTGAGATGTACAGTGATTGGAAAAGAAACAAGGTTAGATATCAGGTGGAAAAAGGAAAGTATTTTACTCGGACCCTTGAAAAGGATGGGCTATTATAAATTTATTAAACATGAAATAATTAGAGACTTTCTCTAGGCCTGAAGAGATTTGCAAGTAATACCTAATAATTCAATACTGTAACTAAATAATTATCATATACAAAGTGTACCATTTTGCAGGCCCGATAGTTAAACTTCCTTTGCTACTTATTTTTTTGCATATAACATGTTAGTGTAATGATCATTATTAAAACTTTGCTTAAGATATAACGACAACATACTGTAGTGAGGATTCATAGCTTCGTAGCTACAAATCTTCAAAAGAAAAGGAGGGATTGATACCTGTAAATGTAAAAATTGTAACTAAACCAAATTGGATCTTTGCTGTTTTGGGAAGCCAGGAAGGCTCTAAGATAAGAGACTCCTAAATAATGTCATTGGGACAGCTCGACCTTAGGGGAAGCAGATGTGTGGAGCCATAAAGATAAAGGGATTGTGAGACAAACACTAAACCGGAACAGGCTGCCCTTGATGGATGCGATATACGTGATCTCAGAACTGAGTGTGTGCAGAAGCAAAGGTCAACCAGTGGACATAGTGAGGAAGACTATATCCTTCATCCAGAGACCCCCAACGACCACCTGGAGGCACAAACAGGCATGCGCAAAGGACATTTACATATGATGAGTTCCCGGGAAAATAATGAGTATGTGAATGTTTTCTCGGAAATCTAATGACTATGTATGTAGAACTTGTATGTAAGCTGTACAATTAAACTGACTGGGACACACAATAGGAGGAGAGATCCCCTGTGTGTCCAGCACTGCAATAAAGAATACCTGCTTAATAGTCTTTTGACTATTGAGTCTTTGACTTTGGCTTTCACGGTATCAGTTGACTACTAAAAGCTGTCTGTTTGTGATGCGTAATACCAATGCGGAGAGCTGTGGTAGAATTGCAAGCAGATTGTTGGTGGTGAGGTTCCGGTTTTGGTGGGTTTTTGTTTGGTTTCTTTTCTGGATAAACCTACTTTATGATTTTCTAAAATTACTGCTCAAGAGTATTCTAGTAATGCTTCTTTTGCTTTTATTCCCACAGCAGAAAGATGTCTTGAAGTAAAGAGTAAGTTGAAGTTTATTTTATACTAAGCTGTGCAACGTTGTTGAAAGTTCCAGACCTTTACTTATATGTTCTAAAGCAGTACAGTACAGTATATGATGTAAAGCATTAAATACAGAACTGTTAATCAAAATTAACCTGTAATAATTACATCTTAAAGCAAGTTAAACAAATAAAAACAAAACTAGTTTTATGTATGCCTTTTATAAGTAAAGCAGAAAATGTACAACTGTTGGTTTAAGACGATACAATTACTGTGTTTTAAGTAGTCAAGTACAAAAGTTGTTGGCTGTTGATGATGAGAACCCTGAATAGGAAGTGCCGTCAGATGCGAGAACTGACGATAACCTTCTTATTTGTCTGAAATACAGCTACATGCGTGCAGAGTTTTAGTTCTACAAGATAGATTTTTAGAATTTATCAGGCAACTTTTCTTTATACTTGCTTTCTGTGAAAAGTGTTCTTGTAATATCTAACACTGCTTCATGTCCATCTGTTTTGCTTTATCTGCAGAGCCTGGTCTTCCCAGATAAATGTGACACAATTAGGAGTGGGAGCAGGTTGCTCTTTGGAGACGGCCCTAACGTGAAGGTAAGTGGTGAATGTCACTGGCCCATGTAGAGCTTTATACC
>VFFE01007832.1:813995-911869 GCA_008921705.1 Burhinus oedicnemus
AGGGCACATTGCTGGCTCATGGTCATCCTGTTGTCCACCAGGACTCCCAGGTCCCTTTCCACCGAGCTGCTTTCCAGCAGGTCAGCCCCTAACCTGTACTGGTGCATGGGGTTATTCCTCCCCAGGGGCAGTACCTTACACTTGCCCTTGTTGAACTTCATGAGGTTTCTCTCTGCCCAACTCTCCAGCCTGTCCAGGTCACGCTGAATGGCAGCACAGCCTTCTGCTGTGTCAGCCACCCCTCCCAGTTTTGTGTCATCAGGATTCAGTCAAGGCAGAATGGATGAGGATGGACAAATGGTTTCCTGGGAGGTGCGCTGGGCTCATCCCTCATTCTTTCCAACGGCGCATGAAGGCGATGAAGGACATGGAAGGAAGTGTGGTGTGGCTCGCGTCACTGGGGGGAAGAGAAGTTAATGTGGGGAAACAGCTGCCTTGCGCCTACTCCTGTTTCCTTTTTGCAAATCACAAGCTTCACGTTTCATATAAATGCTGGTTATTGTCATTATTTCACGATTAGCATTATAAAGTGATCATATCTACATCAGCATTAAAACAATCACTCATGCAAACCCATAAATTACTATAATTAATATATCCCAGCTATTAACTAAAATCTAAAGATGTGTTCTTTCTTGGCTTGGTAGCCGCTGTTTCAGCGGAATCAGTTTCAGCTGGCTATATCCGCTTAATGAGAAGGGCAGAAGGAATATACTGCATACTTTACCTTTTCAGATGGAAATAGGTCCTGATTTGTGAAACTTCACTCCTTCCCTCCTGAAGGCAGATGGAAGAGCAGCCAATTTTTCGATTCTTCTCTCCCTCATTTCGAACTAGTGAAAGCGAAGCAAGGCACTGCCAAAGGAGCTGCTGTTTTCTAGCGAGGAACAGCTAAGATGTTGTGCAAGGAGAATTGATGGGTTTGTTTTCTTCCAGCTGCCACGTTACCAAACGCTTTTGTCTGATATTGTTTCTCAGGTGCTACAGGCAGCGAATCCCAGTTGCTCTGAGCAAAGAGCAAAGGCTCAAAATAGCCTGGGGGTGGACGACGTTGGGCCTTTCCCACGCTCGCCCAGGGCTCAGGCACAGCGATGTGCCCAGCACCTGATGGACATTGTGCTGCCACAGCTTTATGGCGTTTCACCTGTTCCTGGAAAGGAGGACAAGGTCGACACATCATTTAGTGGTCTGGTAGGAAAAAAGCCATGCACTTCATTTTGCCAGTTCATGTAATTTAGTGTCTCAACTTTATGCTTAAAACTAGTCTTAGTCCAAATGTTATGAACCGATCCTAATACTGCTTAAAATCATAAGAATTTAACAGGTGGAATTTGGTTTAGGGCATGCAAGGAGGACATAAAAAACCCAGTAAGCAGTTTGTGGTCCTGTACTCTAATTCAGGAGGAGGGAGAATAAGTTCTGCCCTGTTTTACCACCCGGCATGTGAGCCCACAGGATGATGCAGTGATCAAGTTCGGAGCATTTATTGTAGAGAAAAAGATTTTGCACCCTTGGAAGATGCTTTTTTGGGGAAACGTGGTTTTACTTCTGGTTCCTTGCTGGTTGTCTAATAAGATTTGCAGCTTTCATTAACATGCCAAGAATCCCCCGTGCAGTGACAATATCACTCTTTAATTGGCTGTTTTGTGGTGTAGGACCAGCAAAGGCTGAGCCTCCGTTTTCTCTGACACTGCACACCCGTTGCCGTAATGGTCCCAGCCCCAAAGCGTTTCTGGTCTAAGTAGACAGCAGTGACATGACAGTCCATAAATAAACACTCTGATGGGGAGCCAAAGGAGTTAAAATGTAGTTTTGTTGAGTGAAAATAAAAATGCTACATGAGGAATTACTTGTCCTTCATTACCTTTCGCTCAAATGCAGGCAGCTCCAGGGCTCGCCAGCCCGGCTGCTTGCCGAAGCCCTGCTGTGGCTCCTGGCTGGGGGTGTTGAGCTTCAGCTCAGCTGAAGTCAATAAACACCTCACAGCCCAGCACCTGCGCGTGGAACTGTAAAACCGGGACAAAATACAAATGAGAAAATCATTTGTATGGTGGAGACCGAATTTGAAATCCCTGCTGTTTTAATCAACTTGAAATGTTAAAAGTTTCATCTCCACTAATTAAGACCTTTCCTGTACGTGCTTTTTTTTTTTTGTTAGACCCCTGTTAGTTTCTGCAAGTCAATACTTAGATTTTTTTTCGTAACAGGGTTTTTATTTGTAATGGTTTGTGGTAAAATAATTGCATAGCACAGCTGCAACATGAACTTTCTAAACAAATGAAATAATGATCCATATTTCTAAAGCTGCCTATGGCTTTCTGGTGGGCTGTCCTTGTTTTCTTTACTATTTGAATTTATTTTCTAGATTTTTTTTTTTAATTCCTTCCTTGCTTGTGCTTTTCCAGATCCTGTAGGAGCATAGTTTCTTCAGGTTTGGTTGTTTTTGTTTTTCTTGTATTCTGTACAGAATCACCAGGGTTGGAAGGGACCTCTGGAGATCATCTAGTCCAACCTCCCTGCCAGAGCAGGGTCACCTGGAGCAGGTTGCCCAGGATGGTGTCCAGGCAGGTTGGGAATGTCTCCAGAGTCGGAGACTCCACCACCTCTCTGGGTAGCCTGTTCCAGTGCTCTGCCACCCTCAAAGGAAAGAAGTTCCTCCTTGTGTTCAGATGGAACTTCCTATGTTCAAGTTTGTGGCCATTACCTCTTGTCCTGTCACTGGGCACCACTGAAAAAAGACTGTTCCCATCCTCCCGGCACCCTCCCTTTAAGTATTTAAGTTCCTCCTCATGTTCAGATGGAACTTCCTATCTTCAGGTACTCATGCTAACTGCATTTGAGGGTTTGTTTGTGTTGGCTGTGAGTTCGTATCGGGTGCCGTTATTAACTGAAGGGTGGAATAGGTTTGAAGTTTGATAGCACATTCAGATACAAACTTCCCAGCTAAGTCTAAGCTTATGACACAGATAATAAATTTTCCTGCGCAGCTTAAACTTTATTAATAAATACCTGGGTCAAGATACTAGTGGTATCGGAGACTTCCTATGGTCTTTCGGTTATCAGAGCTCTTATGTGACAGCAAATGCAATGCCAGTGTTCAGGTGATCTGTGAATATGTCCAGTTGTTTAATGTGGCCCACAGTGACAGCAGATGAAATGCCTGCTATAATGCTTTACATCTCTGGTGCCTCCATCAGATAATCTTGAAATGGTCTGCCAGCGTCCCCGTGAAGCTGCATTACCTCCTTGCTACAGACGAAGAAACTGGAGATCAGAGCCTCGCTGGGGTGAGCGAGTAAAGGGAAGGCCAATTTGGGCAGTTGTCGGATTAAAAAAAAATTATTCAACTGTGTCAAATCAGATATTTATTGCCTTCAACCGTAGCAGTAAATAATAAAGTCTTTGTGCCGAGTGCTCCTTGGGATGTGAAATACATAGGATACCTGCTGTGAGGATGATGAGAATTGTCTCAAAGCAAGGTGCGAACTGGGAGCTTTGAAGTGCATGTGATTTTGGAAGGTCATGGGAAGACGCTGTACCCAGGTACATGCACTTTGAATTTGATTTAATGTGTATCCAGCCATCTCCCTAAACCAGCCTGTACACTTCTGTGCTGGGGGAGGAAGACGCTCTGTGTTTGCAGGAGGCGATACAAAGCTTTTGTGTCAGCGCCAGGCTGTTGGTAGTCCAAAACGGGAGACCACATCAAGGAGAAAATATTTCAAAGCTACCGCTTTTAAGTTTCAAAAAGGTCTTTGGAGATGACAGCAACACTGTGTCGCTTGGCAGCGTATCACAGGCTAAAGCTGAGGAAAAAGAAGGGTTTCGGGGAGGAGAGCAGGACCGAGGTAACAGCAGTGACCTGTTTGAAGAACTGATGTGATGCCCGGAGCTGGTCACACAGATGAAGGGGCGGCTCTGGTCTGATGGCTGCCCCTCCTCTGGGTGGCTGTTGGTAAAGTTCAGCCCGTTTTGGGGGTCGTTTTCGCTAGTGGTTGTTTGAAAACCCGTTAGCTTCTGTCTTTGGAGAGTTTCTGGTACAGCAGGAGGTGGAGAAGGCAGCTCTGCTTCCAGGGAAACTCCTCTTATCAAGCGTGCAGCAGGTTACGGTGCTTGGGTTTGCAGATGGGGTGCTGCAAAAGACACGTGAAGTACACGGAGGAAATTGGAGATTGTGGAAGTTAGAGGAAAGAGATAAAAAGAAAGTAGAAAGTGGCAGTAAAGTTACACTGTACTCGGGGAAACTTTTTCCCTCCTTCGCACTTCTGCAGAGTGCGTTCAGGAGCCCAGGCACTGTGGGTGTGGATTTTTGGTCCGGTTGGAGAGGGTATTTGTGCAGAACTGTAACTACAAAATAAGATTTAAACTGTCAGATGCAGCGGAGACTTTTCACCAAAGCCCGTAGGTTCATGCTTCACAGGCAGGTCTTATTCCTGATCTGAGGGATTAAAAATTACATCCAATCAGTCTGGCAATGTCTCTCACTCCCCCCAAACAGCCCCTGAAAATCTGATCACCGGTTAAAGAGCACGGTCTGCAGGTCGTTGCAAGAAGGGCTGGCCCAATCTGTCTTGAACAATATGAGCTTGAGTAACCTCAATAAAAGCCTTGAGGCTGCTCACAGACTGGTGAGGGGCTTGGCTTGAACGAGGTCAGGACGTTTGCTGACCCTTATTGATTAAATAGCTGGTGCTTGTTGGTGGCCCCAGGTGAGGTTGTCCACCTCCGTTTCATTTTAAACATCCAACCCCATTTAATGCTCCCCCTGACAGCTCAGGTATAGGGCAAGGATTGTTGGGGCTTTTTTGTTGTGTGTTGTTTTGGGTTTTTTTAAACTTTCTTTCTTCCCTTAGCAGAATTGAGTACTTTATAAAAATAATACTACGCTTATCTAATTTCTCCTGCTGCTCGCAGGGTGGCAAGTGGCAAGCTCCAGGGATGAAACGGGAAACTTCTGGGCAGTGCTGGGTGGAAGGAAAACTGCATTTCTGACTGATGATTAAGCAAGAAGCCTTTGAAGTTGAAGACTAGCAGGCAGAAGGTCACAGCTGCAAGAAGAAGAAGAGGTGGTACCTACATCCATTAGAAGAGGAAATTAAAGCAGGTAGGAAAAATTATGGTTTCCCAGACAAGCTGGTGTCTAATCGCACCCTTCGGATTTTCCTAGAAATTAAGGAGAGAGAAGGAAATAATTGCTGGTCATGGGAAAATTCCGATCCTGGTGCATGGAGGGATTTCAAGAGGACGCTGTTGGTGTCTGTTAGTCTGGAAAAAGTTTTGGTGGGCTGGGAGGGAAAGGGAAAAGAAACAGATGATTTGGAGGAACACACAGATTAAAATAAGGACAAGATAACAGAGAGCTCTAGACACTTAAATATGTAACAGTCGTACAGCACAGGCGATATTTTGTTGTGAGTACATGGCATTGCTTCAGAAATGCCCTGGTCTGGAGCTTATTTCCTATCGGGTATTACCAGTTGCTTGACTCTTGCTTGGCAGTTACCGTCAGAGAATGCTGGTTTAATCCCTTTCATGTGAACTGTGCTGAATTTGCTTGGGACCAACTTTTAAATGAGGCTTGCGTGGCACCGTGGAGCTGGAGCAGACTTTGCCCGTCAGATGGGTAATTTTGCTGACACGCAAACCTGAGGGGCTAAGATCAGTCTGCAAGATGTAGTTTATACGAAAAGCACCACCTAAATTAAAGCTGCAGTCCCATTGTCTGTGTGTACTGCGTGTTGCGTAGGTGTGGGGGGAAATGGCTCTTGCCTTCTACCACTTCCTAATTAGTATTATCGCTTAAAGAAGCAATATCCACTCAGGTTAATGAGCTAGAACAAGGACAGTTTCAGCAGCGAGAGACGTGCAGAAGACAGTTTAACTACCTCTGAGATGGGAGGCCGGGTTTTCTCCCAGCGATGCTGGGGACTTGCTTCATTTAGCGCATTGCAAACATCTTCCCGTGCAACCAATTTCCCCAATGGGCCTGATGTGAGCTGAGGTTTGGACCTACACTCCAGAAAAGAGCGGTAGTGAAATACAGCTCTTATCTCCCGAGCGTTGCAACGCTTTAAGCTGTTCTGCTGCTTTGTGTTAGGTTTGGGTTTTTTTTCTGGCTGAACAATGGAGTGATTTTTACAGTAATTTTGCCAGTTGTTGGGAAAATGTGTATCACCCAGTTGGCTTTAAGCGCACTTGCAAAGCCTCTCTTCTTCAGCTGCTTGGAAGGGAGAAGTAGATGCTTTGTTCTTCTGAGAATCTCCCCCTTATAATTCGCCTGATTATCTGTTTCTTCCCATCTCTTGCACAGATCCTGAACGCAGTTGGCAGGCTTTCGTGGCAAACAGAGGCACGTGAAGGGCACAAAGGCAGCAAAGTTGTGCATTTTAGCCTGCAGCGCTGTGCTGTTCACAGTGCGTGCGGTGGAGGGGAGCTCTCGGCTTGCAAGAAAGCGCAGCTTCCCCCAGAGCAGTTGGAAAAATACTTAGCCTTTAAATGCATAATTTAACGAGCAGGTGTGTACAGTGAAGGAGGTGAAATAAAAAAAAAAAAAGTAATGGTGAAGTTCTCCTCCTATTGGGAAGTGTTGTGTAAGGGCACACAGTCTGAAGCAGATGCCTTTTATTTTGTGTGTTTGAAAATCTGTCCGCCTCTGAGATTTTCTCCCTGCATCTCTGTGCGTGGGATTCAACAGGAGTTCGGTAAGAGCCAGGTTAGCAGGTACCAGAGCATGACACGCATGGTGCTCCGAGAGTGATTCTTCCCTGCCTTGTATTTCATTTATATAAGACAAGCCGGAATTGCAGGTCCTACCTGGAGGTAGTAGCAAGACAAGAGGTACCTAGAGGAAAGGGGAGGCTGATTCCCATGGTGATGCAGCTGGATTTCCCATATTTGTTAAAGCCAATGTCCCTTCCTTTATCTTGTAGTTTTCCGTATATATCTGAGTCTCTGTATATCTGTTGCGGGAGTTCACACCTGTAGGACAGGCATGCCTGTAATAAGGTGCTTTGAAGTCTAATTGCGTAGCTGCGATTTCCACACTGTGCTTAGCACGGCTATCGCTTGCGGTCCTGCTGCTGGCGGAGGCCTTTGGCCACTGCTTGCCATGTAAAAATCCTAATCACAGAGCACCTCTGCGAAGGCTTGCACAAACCAAGGGGAGCTCTGGTTTCCCCTGAGGAAGGACACGGCTGACAGGTAACACAGCGAGCCATGGGGAGAGCCTGAAATAGAGCAGCCTCACCTAGGAAAAAAACAGTGATAAATGCATGGGCCAAATCTTCAGAGAGTTATATATTGATTTTTTCCCCCCTTCTTGGCACAGCACAAAGTAGTGGCCCTATGCTTCTCTTTTGTAAACCTCAAATGCTATTTCTGCTTCTGCTGACAGCTCACAGAGGGATGCAGCATTCAACAGGCTTACTGAAGAGCCACGCTGGCAACTGATTGCTCAGCCAAACCCACCAGGTACAGCGAAGCGAAGCCTTCTTGAAGGATGCTGTGTAGACTCCACAGGTTTATTTTCTCCTCAGATTAAATTAATAAAATAGCAAAGAAGGATGAAAGATGGCACAGAAGCCACGGAATCAATAAGCTATTAGGAGGCAGAAAACTCAGGGAATGAATCTAGAAATCTGCACAAATAATTAAAGGTGGTGGTGAACAGGTTACATCTTTTCTGACTCTATTAAATCAGGTCTTCAATTGTATGTAAAACCATAAAGTAAGCCAAAGGTAAAAACAGCTGTCTTCTCTGCATGTTTGCAGAAGAGAAGATAGAAAATGCAAGTGCCAAACTGCCAGAAGGGACTATAAACAAAGCGTCTCCAATTCCCCATCGATCAGGAGTAATTGAGCCATGGGCTTAGGCAGTTTTCCTGTAAAAAGCTGGCACTGTATTCCTCAACACCTGTCCTGCTATGCCAGCTTGGGATCCAGGGCTCCTCCTGTCCTTTCCCATTAGCAAAGCTCTTGCAGTTTGTCCTTGTGAACAAATTCTGCACTAACATTTGTTAATGGTAATGCACAAGCAAAGTAGATTGAATACTTTCTTTCCCGGCCAGCTCAGTTATTATGGCTGCTCAAAGAAATAAGCTAACATCCACGTTTTATTTCTAGCAAGCTCAATATAAATCGCATATTTGGGATGTACAGCTCTTTTTTGCTGCTATTTTACGATGTTGCTTGGAGGCATTGGTTATTGCAACGTCTGAAGAAGGAGGTCAGCAAGTTTGGTTATAAGCTCGACCATCTCGCCAGGTAGCAGAAGAGCAGTAGTTGCTACTGCCTGGCCAACTGCCACTGCCTTGCTCTGTACTAAAGCTTCCTATGAACGATCTGCTGTAAATTAACTGGTCATCCATCATGCAGCAGCTTTCCGCTGGGCAGGCAATTAATGGTGCAATCAATGAAATCTCCTCAATTTAGCGGTGACCTCTGAAGGCTGATCGGCCAACTTAATACTCGGAGGCTGAGACCTGCTCAGTGAGCCTTGCAGGCTTTCCCTCCACGCTCTTACCAGTGCAGGGCACGCAGATTGCATAGCAAAATCTGTGAGATGTTTCCAAAGCCAATATTAATCCAGACAGTTTAGGAAAACTGGTCTTCAAATCCATCTTATTTAAAGTAGTAAGTTGGGAGTCGCTTTTGCTGGTCATTAGCTTTGAGTGCATGGTGAAAGGATGCCGCGCTGCCTGTGGTCATGGGCAGGGGCTGTCGTGTTTCTGCAGCACCTGCTGCAAGAGAGCCCTGGCCAAGACCCGTAGCGTTGCCATAAGCATCAAAAAATAGGATACATCAGATTTTTTTTAATTGCTATTGTGGTTGTAGTAAAAGGGAAATTTCACAACTGGGTGAAATATTTGCCCATTGAAATGTGGGAGATAATTGATGGGCTGGAAGGGGAAGGTGGCCTGATCCATCCATCCCTGCTTGCGGGAGGCTGGTCTTCCCCAGTGCTCAGTACCTCCCATCTGGCACTTTTTGCCTGGGCCCTGAAGTATTTTGGCATCGCCTTTATCACTCCACCAAGGAAAATTATTTCAACAAGAATTGCATGCATCTGAACTGCAATGTAATTTTGGTTCAGAGCTCCTCGATCAGCAAGAGCTAAAGCCCCTCTGGTTTCTGACTGTGCTTGCTCAGTGTTTTGTATGTAAAACAGGTAGTCCTTGAGGGATAATACTTAGTTACTTTTCCAGATGCTGCTATATGCATTTTCCCCTATCAGCTGAGCTCAAGCAGACTATTCACTATCTCCAGGGCCAGTGTTAAACACACCAGCATGAGCTGCCAATAAATAATGCAAAAGATTCCCCTAGCCAGGACTTTTTCTGTTATTAGTAAGGGAAAAAATATGAGGCTTTGGGTAGCATGGGAGCAGCTGAAAGTTTTAGCCTCCTGGGTTTTTATGCAGATGTTTTTTTTAATCCCAGGTGGTGTGGGTCAGATTTGCCCAGGTCTCAACCTTCTCCCTTTTTGTGTCCTTCGTTGCAACCCCCCCAAAGTCACCTTCTCCCTGGGAAAACCGCATCCTGCAAACATCTTCGTTCACTTGTGCTGGTTTCTTCTCTATTTAACCAGGTGCAGCCGAAGCACTCTCCCAAGAGTTGATTTTCCTCACAATAACCAGACTATTCACGTAGGTTTTGTTACGGCCTGGCTCACAGCCTTCGAAAGAACTCCCCAGATGTTGAGTTATGTTTTAGGTGGAAAAGGCCTGATTTTGTGTGTGGCCTGACTCATGATTTTGGATGGAGAAGCCCTGGGGTGTATGTAGGGCTGGTGGCTCTCCTCTGGACCTGTCTGCTCAGGAAAATGGTAGCCCAGCATTCCTAAATTTTGTATGTGGGGGTCTCCACTGGGATTTTGACGTAGCTCCACTCCGGGCAGCTGGGCGCGCTGCTGCCTTCAAGGGCTGGGTGGCATCGGCACCCAGGAGCGGCAGCGTCTGCCCAGGAGGGCATCATTAGACACAAACCATGACAAGCCTGGAAATCCTTCTCAGTCCCTGCGAAGCGCTCTTCGCGCTCCCCGAGCACTGCATTTTCCAATAAATATTTGTAATGACAACAGAAGTCAGCCGACCTGCCCCTCTCCAGGTTCTCAACTAGGTCAGCTTTTTCTTGTTTGAAAAACATTTTTCACATTGAAAACCCACCTTCTTTTTGCAGCACTCGTGATTATTTTTCATTCACCCATTCCCCATAAACAGCAATTTCCGAGCCTGCTTCTTTACAACCCAGAGCCTGCAAAATACAGATGTGAGAAAAACCCCCAGCCTGTACCCACCACCACCGCCCCCAGTTTAATTACTGTTTCAGTTCTCCCCTGCAGTGCTGTGCGTGCCCGGGAGCACACGGGAAATCCTCCATGCGCTGTAGCCCCGCAAATACATATTTCTTTCTTAAAGCTTAGAAGGAAATGAAAATAAATACAGCACAAGCTGGGTTTTGCTAAGGTAGAGAGGAGGCTGCATCAGGGAAAGTCCAGTCCTTCCGCAAGCGCAGTATAAGCAAGAGCCTCTCTGCATACCGTTCCTTGGCCTCAGCTATAAACATGGGTCTTATCACTCTGAGAGCGAACAGTTTTCTGCAAAACATGCTGTTAATTTCAGCAGTTAGAAGAGGCCTAGCTAAAAAGAAAAGTTACTGAACAAAAATGGTCCTGTTTTACCTCAAACCAGGACAGACAGGTATAAGTAAAAGGAGTGTGAATGTGAGAGCAAAGGATGGGTTGGGTTGTATGCCTCAGGGTGAGGGGCCGCGATCCCCCCCCTGGGCTTGGTCCTGATGGGGAAGGGATCGCGCCTGTGTGGATTAGGAGGAGTTTTTCTGATACAAGCAGAGCCTGGATTGCAGTGGGGTGAAATAAGTGCGCAGCCTTGCAGCCGGCCCTGCACTAATAGTTCCCCGTGTCTCTTCTGCCCATCTTCTGGCTGTGAACCTTCCTGCCCCAGGCAGTCACCAGCTGCAGATATTCACGTTTGTCGTGCAGTTGGTGGGGTTCGTAGCTCAGCATGGCACTGCCCAGGCTATTGCACTGGGCTCAAAGCCGAGAGCGTGGCTGTAATCGGTGCGGGGAGATAGTGTTCGCTCCTCGCTTTGCCTTCCTTCTGGACAAGCTGTCCTTGGCCACCCACATGTAAATACACCGTAGAACCCAAACCTATTATACTTATTTTTTTGGCTAGCTTTGTGTGATAAGTAGCAGTCATGATGTGCTGCCTGGCTGTGTGCAAGCCCGTATCTTGAAAGCGTTCAACCGGCTGGTTGTGAGGTGCTGCAAGGGAGGGGAGCGATCCCCATCGAGCCTTTAACTCCACTTCATCATCTTAGAAGACCTCTATCCCCCAAGGCAATAGAAGGAAAGGCTGAATGTCCAAAGCCTGGCAGGTTCTGGTATGGCAGAGTCATCAGCTCTTTTGCTTATGGCTGTTGAGCATTTGAGAATATTTCTTGAAGACGGGACCCGCTTACATGAAGCAGTGAGCCTTGAATCACTGGAGGCTGTTGAAGGACTGTGAGTGATGGATCTGGTTTCCTGTTCGTCCTTCAGAATTTAATGCTAAAGACATTTAATATAGCTGGAAAGATTGTCTCCCCTTGCTGCCTATAGTCCGCTGGTGGAACATGGCCCCCAGGCAGATAAAAACTCAACTGCCCCTGGAGCTAAGGAAGAGTGGGATCATTGCACGATGTTTCCAGGATGACATCTGAGTACCAAAGAGGTTGGGAAGAAATTATATCTGTTGCTCACCTAGGTACATTACACTGGAGATGTTAGGTTAGTTGGTTTTTTCCTTCCTCATGAGCATCAATATATGAATGCTGCTAATAAGGTCAATTGGTTTCCTTGGCAATAGCAGCTCCCGGCGATGCACTCCCAGTTAATGAAACATGGGAGTCTCTGTGTTTCTGAGGACATGAGTGGTCCCTGCACGAGCTTGAGAGCCTCCTCCTCCTCTCCCGCTGCTGAAACGAGATGTGCTGAACCGTAGGAAAGCACTGAAACATTTGTGCCCGAGTGCCAAGTCAGTCGCAGTGTGACAACGCAGCGTGGTTTCATTGCCTGGGGCAGCTTCTCCCCGGCTCAGCCCCTGCTTGCTCCTCCATGTCCCATTAGTCCCTTGAGTTGGTTTTTTTCCCCTCTTCTCCACAACAGTTTTGGGTAGGCGAGTAGCAAGCGCTGCTTTTGGCCAAAGTGGTTTTGAGCTTCTTGATGTCCTCAACAGTGATTCCTGTGGCTTCCTTGCTCTCCGGTGCAGTCCCATGCTCAGGGGTGACCACCACCAGCCCTCTTGCCTGCTTACGCTTCCAGCAGTCCCGGCCTCCCCCAGGAACGTAACACTCATTTTAAATGAGTAATCACCTTCAAAACCCAAACTGGGATCGTGCAAACTCTTCCGAGATGATCCAGCTGGAATGAGCCCTCTGGAGCGCGTGGCATCAGCCCTTTCATGCCTCTCTCATTCCTCGCCTACTGTTTTGATTCCCCTCAGTGTGGGCTCTTCAATCTCCACAGAATGATTTCCAATTACATTTTTGTTGCTGAAGGCATAAATCATCTCGCACAGACTAGTTTCTTTCATGCACAGGCAGAGCTGTGTGTCACTGGTGGAGATAACTAACCAAACCGGGCTTGGATGTTTTATGGACTTTTTATTTTATGGTGGCCATTTCCTCCCCCCTTTTACAACAAATGACCTCAATCAACTTTAATATTCTAACAGCAGTGATTTTCAGTACTTAAATCCTTCTTTTAGGACCATTTAAAAGCTTCTGACCAGAACAAGCAGCCCAGCGTAGCACGGAGAACATTGATTATATATGGAGTGAGCTCCAAGCTTGTTTTGATGCTGATGGGCTGAGAAGGGAAGCAATCTCAGGCTGCTTTTTAAAAAAAAGCAAAACAAAACAAAACTCTTTCCTGAGCCTACAGAATCATCATCATCATCCTGAAGTGGAATAAATGGCTAATTGACCTAATCCACACTGCGAGGCAGAGACTGATTAGCTAAAGCCCTCTTGTTTTTATAACTGAGTAATGGTCTCTACTAGAGCTGGTTTTTTTTTTTTCCTTTTCCTATGAAAGTCAGTGATTTGGTGCAAGCTTCCGCATGCATAAATATATCGATAAAAGGTCCTTTCTAGTTATTTCCCTTTCTCAGAAGGGCTAAATCCCCGCTGGGCACAGAGATGCTGGCACAGCCTGTCCGTGCCAGTGGAGCAGAGCTGGCCCCAGCAGTGCAACGCCTGCATGGGGCGAAGGGCTGGAGGACATGAGGTCCTTCTCTGGAGGCTCATCCTTTGCAGCGCGGTCCTGGACAATCAGACGAGGGACCCAACCACAGCATTTCACAGCAGAGGCTGGGACGAGGTGCTCCTGATTCACAGCAAATCTGCGGCAGCATTGGGCACAGAGCCTTATGTTTAGCCCCCTGCAGCTGAAAGTTGAGCTGGTGGGCTGCTGGTAGCCCCTTGCAAAAGAGCTTGATAAATGCAAAATATGTCCCAGTTGATTGACGTGTTTCACAGCAGGTAGAAGCTCAGCTGGAGGGGAAACGTGGCAGGAGCGACCTCCTGGGTGGTTTGTCGGTGAGGGAATTGAGCGTGCAAAGCATCAATAAATGATCTAGCGCTCCAAATGCAAAGTGCCTCTGGTTTATGAATTTGCACAGCTAAACTGGGGGGGGTCCAGACGGATGTTGAGGCCCAGGATGGCTGGTTCCTGGGCAAATACTTAGCAGAAGATAAAATGCTTGCAGCAAGGAGCTTGTGATTTAAATAATTTAACCAGACAGAGGGGCCTGAGCTGTGCGTAAGAAGGAGGGGAGCCTGGTGCTGAGTACGGAGCTACTGAGCAAACCAGTGCCTGACCTCTTATAGGAGGAATTACTGGAGTTTCCTTTTTGCAAGGAGAAACCTTGTTCTTGGTGACATCCCCATACGTTGAGTTAACAGATCTCCATGAGGGATGTACTACTGGCACCGCGTGCACGTGGTGGATGAAGTAGTGATGGTGGATTTGCTGCCCGTGTCTCATTGCCTGCCCTGGATGTAGGCACAGGCTCTGCGTGCTGTGTATCAGCCCTTCCATGTGAACAAAATATATGTGCCATAGGCTCCGTCCTACAGCCTGCCCCAGGCAAGGAGAGCCCGGCCTGTGGCTCCTGGGGAAGGGGAGAAGCGCACCCTCCTCCAAGGATGGGCTGATGGTTAGGGATGCAGCTGGGACCTGGCTAACTCGGTGTATCGATCTTACTTAATTTATACACCTATTAAAGGTACTTTATTAAAGTTGTAGTAATGGTGGAAATTGTCCCCCAGTGCTGCGGGAGAGGTCTCCAGGGAGTTAGGACAAATCTGCTCCCACCAGCACGTTGGCTGCCCTGTCCTGTGCGAGCCCCTGTCATGGTTTGGGTGCTGGAACAATGCTGCTGAACATCATTTAGAGGGTCCTTGCTGCAAATAGAAAGCCATTTCCTTCAGTGCACTCAGACTGTAGCACCGGAGAGAAATACCCTGTGGAGCAGTATGCCCTTCTCAGTATTCCTTTCTCCCACGTTAGTTTTGCACACTGGCAACGTTTAAAATTTAACATGCTTTTATGATGCTTCTGTGTTCACCTTGTGCCCACCCTGCAGAATCCAGCCCATAAACCAGGCTATTTATTTCTCCAGCCAGCTACAGCGACCCTTTTTTTTTTTAGCACCCTGGAGAACCCAGACCTGCAGCGCTTAGCACTGGTTTTTGCTGGGGTGCTCTGGGCTGCCAGCTGGGCATTTCAGCCTGTACAGAGGAAAAATTCAACGCTGGGTCTTTATTAAACGTTGTCATTTATTTTGATTACAGATAGCTCCTTTATTTCAAACAGAACAGTTTATTCACTGCAAAGTTTTTTTTTCATGCCTGTTGGAAAGAGTTAGCATTTAAAAAAAAAAAAGGAAAAAGGCTTGGATACATGCAAATCATACTGAACATTGCCAAATGTATTAAAACGAGTAGCAGAGTTTCTTCTAAGTTATCTACTTGCGTACGGAGGAGAAACAACAACCGACAGCGTGAAGCCCCTCTGGAAAAAGCTTGCCGGTGCAGTGATGTTAAATGAACAGAGCCAAAGAGACGACCAAAAAGTCGCACCCAGAAGCAGCAAAGCCAGAGGGTCACTGCTGCAAGCCAGGAAAACGGCGCTGTAAAGCTGGTCAGGGGTGGGCTTTGAACAGATAGAAAGGGGCTCCCTCTTAGCAAAGGGAGTCATGTTTGGTCCTTGGAGTGTAAGGGAGAGGAAGTTTTTCACACTTTCCTGCCTTCCCCCAGGTTTCGGATCAAATTAAATTCTGGTTCAAAAGCCAAAGTGCCCCTTCCAGTGCTGCTGCTCTGGGGTGATCCGTTTTCCATCAAAAATAAAATAAAATCAAGACCATGTCCCTTCGAAAAAAACCAAAACAACATTTTAGAAACAAAGCACTTCTGGTGCAGGGGGCAATGGACACAGCCAAGTGACCCAACCACCTTTCTGAGCTCTAAATCTCCAGCCAGCTGCATCCACCCAGCCCTCAGTGGCAATGATACAGGGATGAACCCCAGGATTATTTTTTCTTTTATAAATCTTCAGTATTGTGATCTCTTTTGTCAGCAACAGCAATCAACCTGAGCTGAGCCCCGGCTCCAGATTTTGTGGATTGCTCCCCAAAGTGGATCAAATACTCTCAGCGTTGCTGGTGGAAGCTCCAGGTACCACATTAAAAGCTCTGGAGTTATTACAGCAACACGGCTGGTGGGAAACTGGATTTT
Organism: Burhinus oedicnemus; assembly: GCA_008921705.1. Lineage (NCBI taxonomy): Eukaryota > Metazoa > Chordata > Aves > Charadriiformes > Burhinidae > Burhinus > Burhinus oedicnemus. Next base: position 829,793 of record VFFE01007832.1, read on the forward strand.
ACATCTGAATAAATACTGGGCAGGCACAAATGCCAGCCTGGTTTCGGTAAGGCTGGAGGGTGAGAGCAGCGTTCAGGCATGCAGCGGGCTGGGATTTAGCTCCGCACCAGGAAAGCAAAGCTCTCCCTTTGGGCTGGCTCACAATATTAAGAGAAACACCCCTGGTTAGTGTGTGATCAGACTTTTGTTGTATCTCAGCAGATATGCTATTCATCAGCAACTCCTGAAGTCAGGATTAGAAAGGATTTCAGGTTTATCTCGGCGGCAGCCCTCGCTGGGGTGACTGCTGTCTGTCCATCATGCGTGGGAGAGCAGCTGGGGTCTGGCTAGATCCAGTGCTAAGGAAAGGGAGCCCTTCCCTGCAAAGTCTGGGCACCTTCCTTCTCCCCTTTTGTGCTCTTCTAAGGGCCTCATATTACACCACCTTGGAGATGCATTTTTGAGAGGTTAAAAAGCATACCACGTCTCTAATGTTTAAAAATACCTGGCCAGCTTTTATAAAATACAAGTATTCAATACGATCACCTTTATGTGTTCTTTGAAAAGAAAAAAGTTGACATTCATCGTACGGGAGGAAGGCAGCAGTCCAGACTCCCAAAGCATCCCACTGTGTGAGTTGACCCTCCATGACCTCCAATGCTGAGGTCTCGGTTTTAAGCCATCCTTGCTCAACGCACCCACCGGAGCTGGACATCATGTCTGCGGTGTTGCAGCACCTTGCTCCGAGTTGGGGAGCTCCCCAGCCTCAACTGTTCTGTCCATCTGCTGCAAGCCTGTGTTGTCTGTCTTGTCTGGTCCAGCTCGCAGGTCCTCCTGGCTCTCGGCCAGGCCATCTTGGCTCTCCAAATCGCTTACCTGACCCTCGCCGAACTCCAGAATGGTTGGCAAGTTGCCTTGCTTTGGGCATCGTCTCTTTAGGCTGACCAAGAAGGGCTGTGGCAAGGAGAAGATGTCCACGTTGTTGCCAAGGTCAATCCAGGTGATGCTGGGGAACTTCTTGGGGTCCTTCAGGGTTTCGGTGAGGTCCCGTAGGATGGCTTTGGTGAGCCGGTTGCCATTGAGGGAGAGGGTGGTGAGATGGGGCAGCACGCAGAGTGCTGGCAGCAGCTGCAGCAGCATGTCGTCCGTCAGCTCCGTGAAGCACAGCTCCACCGTGTCAATGTGCTCCGAGCTGTGCTGGAGGTAGGACGTGACACGGTCCAAGTCTTTCAGCGTCAGCGGGATGCCTGACAAGTCCACTGTGTTGTCCTGAGGCTTCCCCATCAGGACAGCTTTCAAGCTGTGGGAGAAGAAAAGGAGAGGGACATTAATGTGGGGGGATGTCTCTGCTTGGTGGCATCACTTTGGGCTCACTGGCTGCTCTCGGAGGTGGAAAGAACGTGAGTTATTTACGTAGGATGTTCGATTCGGACTAACCATCTCTTCTGTAGAGGCCAGGAGTGTGTCTGTGCAGTTGGGGGGAGCAGAGAGATGTTTCAAGGCTGTTTATTGATAGAATTATGATTATGATTCACCAGAAACAAGGAGACCATATTCAAAAACCATAATTCAGAAAGAGCACAGAGTTCTTTTCTACAGCCACTGCAAAACCCTGGAATAAAGAGGCTCTGCTGCTGCTCTTGAAGGTGCAAAAAAGGGTGAGGAAGGCCTTGACTAGATGGACAGGAATTGTCGGTACTGGTGTAACTTCTCCCACTGCTGATTATGAAGCTCTTTGAGCAGGAAGATGCTTGTTTGTCCTCTTGGCTGTACAGGTGGGAAACTGAGGCCCCAGGCCAGAACAACTTTAGGCCAAGACAGCAAATGTAGGATAGACACCTCCAGGGTTGGGTGATTTGATCTAGTATTTCCAGTGGGTTAGACCTATTATGTCTCTTCATGCTAGCTGCCGAAGAGATGAGCACTACGGAGAAATCCTTAGATAAATAAATTAATTCTCACAATGGCCCTACAGAGACTCATTAGCATGAGCTAGACTGGAGTTTCACGGGTCAATTTATCTTCTAAAGCAAATCAAAGAACACATCTACAATGAGGACCTGTCGGCAGACTTGTGCTGCTGAGGACTTTTTGCTAATGAATTATTCTGAGTGAATTAGGAGGCGGAAGTAGCCTCATGCATGCTAATTGCTCATGTCAACTTGGTGAGCGCACATGTCTCATCTGCTGTGGTGGCACAGGCTCACGCCAAACCAGGCAGCTGCAGAAACGCTTTTGCCTTTCATTACAGCCTGAGCCAGGGAACGGTTCTGCCCAGCACCTGTTGGTTTTTCTAGCTGAAAATGCAAAACAGCACTAACATTGCTTTTCTTAGCTGCTGAGCAATGTCCACCACCTCCACTGCACAGATGCTCCAGTGCGTCTGCTCCCATGCCAACACACTTTGAAATTTCCTAAATAATCACAGGAAGGCTGAAATTGCTACGACCTACAGTTGAAGAGTTTGCTCCAAACCAGTGTGTCTTGAGGTGTTAGGAAAGGGCCGGGGAAAGCACACAGCCTAGATCAGCCCAGCAGCCGAAGGGGATGTGCCGTAAGGTGTCCTTCCCATGAAGGACGGCACTTGGAATGCACGTGTGCATGGGCATGAGTGAAGTGCTCTGGTTCATCTGAATATCTGTAGTCATCAGGAGGGCAATAAGATTTGGGAGCATGGGGGTTGTACAAGGTATTGTGAATGTACGGATGACGATCTGCCACGCATGTCTGCTCTGCCAAGGGTACACAGTTATTTGCAGCCCCTACCTGCTGGTCTTTCACAGCCCTGTGGAATATCAGCTGCCTGCCTTTAAGTCAACAAGCAGTGATTTCCAAATCGCTGCAGGAGGCCACCTTGTTTGGTGGGGCAATGCAGCTGATGCAGTCAGCAAGGCGGCTAGCTTAACAGGACTTACGTTGGTTTTAGCAGCAGATACAGAACAAGCTGTGGCAGGGCTGCCCTGATGTCCTGCCTGCCATCAGATACACACATGGGCACCAGGTGAGAAAGCAACTGCATTTGTACTTGGGGTTAAGCTGTTGGCCAGATAACGTAACACTGTGGGGGACTTGGGGCCAAGATGCTGCTCTGCTGTATCCTCTGGGCATGTTTCTCCAAGCTGCCCATCAGAGCTGACTGCCCAGAGACTATTATTTCAAACAAGGGGAAAAATAAGAGCTTTTCTCCAAAGGTCTATGCCCACAGGTTGTGTGCCAGTTAACAAGAGAGTCTTCAAATCCAGAGCTACTCTTCTGCTCTCTTGAATTGCACAAAAGCCATGTACTGGGTGCCCATGGCCACAGGTTGGCTATGGAGACCTGGCTGTGACCCAGCCAAGCTGGGGTGAGAGCAGGCAAACTCCTGAGTGCTGTTTTACACCAGCAACATCTCACAAAACCCGACCAGGTTGCGATGGGGAGGCTGGGAGGGGCGAAAGATCCCTTTTAGAGTTCCCTTGGTGACGCTGGATCATGCTCCACGGTCTGTTTAGCAGTACTTTGTTCTTGCTCCTCCTCTGAAGATCTTATTACAAGGAAGAAATGGATGCAGATAAGCACTGGGATTAAAGTCAACTTTCATCTAGAGGCTTGGAAACACTAGGAAAACAAACTCTCTTCCCAGTTTCAATTTGCATTTAAGCCGTGGCTTTCCGATATGGCACCGTGGCAGAAAGGGAGGTAATTACACAGACTCTCCTCGGCTTGAGCAGGTACCGAAATCGGAGCTGGAGACAACAACAGTGCAAAAGGCCTTGACCATCACCTGGCTCTGGGATCGCAGTCATTTCACATGAACTATTTGTTTTCAGAGAACACTCCATAGGAAAGAACTAAATTTCAGTTTTTTCTTTGTGGTTCTTACGGGCTCATGTGGCCCAGTGCAACCCTCCCCCTCTAACACAAAGGCACCTGCCTGTTGTGCTGCGAGTAAAATGACGGAATTTCACCTAAACGAGGTTGTGCAATGTTAAGGTGTCCTTAAGGAAATCAATTTCCCCTGCCCTTCATGCCCCAGAAGCTGCTCAGTGTGTGTTATTCAGGGCTTTTATGTTTGACGAGAGGAGCTTGTCCCGGCTGCAGTCGCTGCTGCCAGGGTGGGGGACATTGCTGTGGGCTGGAGCAGACTTGAGCCAGGTGGGAGGGGAGAGACCAGGAAGGGCATTGCAGGATCTAGGGAAGACGTTGAATCTTCCCAAAAAATGCTTGAATGGCACTAGACTGTATGGCAGCTGCATGAATTAATTTCTTGTCTTTAAAAGCGTGGGTTTGTGCAGCAGTTGGCCAATTTCTTTACCCCCATTAAGAAGAGTAATTGACTTCTTAGTAACCTTCTAATTCTAAGTACCCAGGAGACCTGAGAGTAATTTTGATCCATCATCCTCACTGCAGCCCTGGCGAAAGAAATTGTTGGGATACGGCATTGGGTGAGCGAGTTGGGGCAGCTCAGCAAGCCCTATTTGCTGTGACCATGCTTGTGGCACAGGTTGGGGCAGGGTCCGTCAGGCCCTGGGCTGTGGGAGCTCATCACTGCACAGCAAACCCCATGGACCTAGATAGGAAGCCATGGGAGATGGGGAGAATGACAAACACCTGGGATGTCTTACAGAAATATCACCTGTTTCTTAATTTGACACTTAGCCCGACCTATGAGGCTGTGCCAGATCGTGAGAAACATCTTGTCCATTGATGGGGGGGAGAAAAATTCCATAATGAAATCTCAAGAATAGAAATCAGGAGAAAAGGGACATATCCGGCATGGACAGGTAGGACTCTGAGGAGATCGGTCATCACAGGAGGGGCAAAACCAAAACAGCTGGAGGCAAAGGGAATGCCATCTCCTTCTGCATATGGCACCAGCACAGAAACCAGAGAGCGGCAGCATGCTGGGCTTTTATGGGTGTATTATTTATTTAATACGTGGTTTCGCTTCTCCAGCTCAGGTGAAATCCAAGAAGGTTGTTCCTCTGGCTTGGCAGGAACAGGTTTAGCTGATACAAACTGAAGCCCCAGCACAGAGCTCTGCCCTGTAGGGTCCTACGCAGCCGTGGGATTTTTGGGTTAAAACACAGCATCCCTACATAGGCACAGGCAATGCAGTGGGAACCATAAGCACAACTGTGTTCTCCAAGTCTCTGCACTTGCTTCAGGCATCCTGGCAAGAGAGTTGTGGTCTGAAGACAAGAAACCAAACCAGCCTGATGGATGAGCTGCCCTTCGCTAAGTGATTTTACTGTTGGCTGGAGATTGACCAATAAAGAGAAGCCCAAGCCTATAATAACCCCCGGCAGGCTCTGAAACTGTGATTTAGGCCCATTCAAAGGTACACAGATCTGATTGGGAACCTTTTTTTTTTTTTTTTAAACAAATCTTGGATCATTAAGTGACTTATTACACACATCAGACAACGGTCCGGTTGGGGTGGGAGGAAAGGCTAATGAGACCTGCTGCTACCGTTTATTATTATCTGCATGTTTCAGTTGCTGGTTTGCCCTGGGAAAGATTATTCACGCAGGCTGCTTAGCAAAAGGCTGGCCAGACAATTTCTATAATTTTAATCTTTGTTTTAATTTTGGTGCCTTGGTGCAATTAGCACTTTCCCATCTGGGCTCCTCTCAGCCGCAAGACGTGGTGAAGCTGGGAGGCATCTGCTACACCCCTCTATGGCACCTTAAAACTTCATGTGTTACCAAACTTGCACTGCAAAGTGGAGAGGAGCGTGATGGAAAACGCTACTGTTTATTGAATTTATTCCACGCTGTGAGCTGGGCCGTGCGAAGGGGCTGGAGGAAGAGTCAGAGATTGGGCTCGCTCCCTCATCCCCTTCCTCTGCCGTTGCCAGCAAGCCTGGCTCCGCAAGAGGGCAAAGGCTCACTCCGGTAGCCCAGGCTGCTCGCTCTAAGCCAGGGCAATTACTAACTTGGTCTTTTTTTTTCATGCAGGTGCAGCTGTAGGCAAAGAGCTACCCAGCTGTCGTGATTTGGGCCAGATTGGAATGACAGATCTCTCTCTCTCTTGCTCTGTTTGGGAGGCAAGAAAGAGAGAGAAAGAGAGAGACTTAAGAGTTTGGAAGGAACTAAACTACTTTAATGAAATATTGAGAATAAAATAATAAAAAGAAAAATAATGAAATATATACAAAACTGTATCAAGCTCCCAGGATGACAATCACATCACCAGCAGGCACTGGGGAAGTCCCAGACTGGACTCAGTGACAGACGGGAACTGGATTCAGGATCGAGATCAAAGGCAGACGAACAGACAGAGTCCTCCTCGGACACCGGCCATTGAAGAAAGAGGGCTGACCCTTTGATCCCTCAGCTTTTATACTGAGCAGGAGGCAGATGGGATGGAACACCCTGTTGGTCAGTTTTGGGTCACCTGTCCTGTTCGCTCCTCCCCACAGGTGTGACCCCTCTACGCTTTTCTGCTTCCCACCCTCCAACAGGGCAAATACCAAAGTTGGCTGCCCTTGGTTGTTATAGCAATAAGGATAAGCAGGAGCCTCTCTGCATACCATTCCTTGGCATCGACTATAAACATGGGTCTTATCGCTCTGAGAGTGAACAGTTTCTGCACAACATGCTGTCAACTTCAGCAGTTAGAAGAGGCCTAGCTAAAAAGTGAAGTTACTGAACAAAATTGGTCCTGTTTTACCTCAAACCAGGACCTTCCACCCCTTATCCCATGCCATTTGCATCTTGCTCAGATCACTGTTACTTTTTATCTATCAAATCTATACACACCCCAGCCTAAAACCAACCAGAGAAAAGTTATGATGTCAGTGAACTGATGCAAATCCCCTTCGCCTTCCGGAAGATCCTGAGCTGCTCTTCCACAGGGACGTGTTTCAAATCAAAATTGCCAGAGTGAATCTAAGTGTTGGCCATCCAAAGAGTGGAGCCTTCACTTTAACAGTGTTACGTTAGTCTTAAAGCTTATTTAACAGAAGAAAATAGCTCAAAATTTCTAGAAGCAATCGGCTCTGGTAGAAATCCCTTACCTAGGTGGGGGAGCAGTCTTCGAGCACACCTCGGTAGCAGGAGAACAAAAGGACTTTTAAAAAAAAAAAGTTACAAAACTACTTATGTTTTCCCTTGTTTAATGTAAGAGATTTTTGTTTGGGTTGGTTTGTTTTTTTTTTTCTTATGACAAGACAGATCATGCAGTGCAAAAACTATTACGGACTGATGGGTGCCAAGCTCCAGCGCGTAGGTCAGTAATAGCCCGGTGCTTAACACATCTGGACTCTCACTAAACTCGCCTGTGCCTTGGGGACCCACTTCACTGCTGCGGTGGCACTTCTGTTAGCAACAGTTCGTGGTTTGCTGGGTTAGCTGGAACCTCAAACACACCCCTCCGCAGTAATTTGGTAAGATCTATACTTATCCCTTTACAAGGTCTCATTTGACCTGGACACGGGCAGAAAGACAGCTGTTCATGTGACGTGGTTCTCTCTACTGGTAATTTTTTGGCAACACTGGGAAAGAAACCAATGAAATAGTATATTTATTATTAAAAAAAAAATAAAATCAGTGATGTTCATATGTTGGCAGCTACTTCTCTCCCATATGTACCATGGCATCATTTTTTGGAAGCAGCCCCAGCGAGCGAGGTGTAGTGAGGCTGGGGCCAGGGCGATGCCTCGGTAATGAGCTCTTCCCACCTAAACTAAAAAAACCCCAAACCTAAATTACTCTTGTTTTGCTGTCCGAGAGCCTAAAGCTGGTTACACTGGATCTCACTGTCGAATACAGCACATAGTAGCCCTGCGAATAAGTGATAACCATCTAAAAGCATGACTGAAATAAGCATTCAGGGGTTGATCTTTGTTTTCTCCAGCACGGAGCGATGCTGTCCTCCTGCATTCATGTAACTTGCTGTGGGACTTCTCATGTGGCTTTCCTTTAGCAAAACCACGAAGATAACAAAGGGGGGATGGGGATAACTTCAGGGCAGCTCTTCTTTTGTTTTGAGCTGCTTTCAATACTGCTTCACATTTGGGTTTTTTTCCTTGGAGCATGCATATAGTTTGCGCCAGCAAGGAAAAGAGAATTTCTCCCTAGGGCTCTCTCCTTTTCCCCTTGCAAGGGATTTAGCTGATACCTACTGAAACGGATTGATTATTTTGTACAAATAGCCTTTTCACCCTGACGATCTGCAGTCTGTATCAAAGGCAGAGGAAATCTCCTGAATCACTGGGGCAGAGCCGCCCTCTGCTTGTGCTGGGGGATGCTTGGCTGTTCCGCAGCAGCCTACGCTCAAGCTGTCCCTCGGGAAACAAACAAACAAATCCCAAACACGATTTAATAAAAATAGTTCCGTGGATATTCTGAACCATCTCATGGAAATGAGGAGGATATCATGTTAACAAACAGCTGTAAAAACTTTTATCGCTGCCATAAACCTTGCCACAGAATGGCCCCAAATCTCTGTAGGAAGATCTTACCATTAAACAAATCCCTGCGAGCTTTAGTGGAGGATCAGTTACACCCACTTGGTTCCATCCCCACATTTTATGAGGATATTCCATAGGGAAAGACAGATTTTTCTCCCAGCTAGAAAAAGTATATGGGGTTTTGACCCATGTAATGATAGGATTGGATATACAGCCATGCACTAAATAATGCTTTGGCAGGATGCTGATTTATACACACTCATGCTGAACTGAAAGCTATTTTGCGTGTAGCATTGACTCAGATCAGAAAATGCTCCCGTGAACAAGAATATTGATGCTTAGATCAGAGAGAATTAGAAGAAAGGGATCTCCTCTTAGTTTAAATTCATGACATCTCTCTAAAGCACCGCACAAACTGGGACACGAGACGCCGATGTGTCATGTAATAAAGTATAATCGGGCTATTGAGCCACTTCCTTGGAAGGCAGAGGAATAGCTCAAGGAAAATGAAGAAGAGGCAGCCCCACAGAGAGAACTACAGTGTGACATTTGTATGATACCACTGGTAAGAAAACTATTTACGAAATGTCAGCAAAAAATTATTTAATATAATGACTCATCAGAAAAAAAGTAATGTCTTGAGATAAAAGACTTGTCCTGAAATACTGGTGGTATCAAAGATAAGTATTAAATAGCTTTTTCAAAGTCCCTACTGCTGCTTCGAATGATGAGAAACACTGGAATAGATATTTTGGAAAAGGAGGGAAGAAATATAAATAAATGCGTGTAGTCTGTCAGTAATAATGTTGACAAAAGCGTTAAGCTCCCCCAGTCTCCAAGGAGGAACAGAGCCAAGAAAAGATAATTATTTAGCTTAAATGAGGATTGTGACTGAGGTGTATATAATATTATATATAATGTATATATAATAATAAGGATGAAAAAAACAGAGAAGATGAGAACAGACTGCTCTTTCTTTGTCTCTCTTAATGCATGAACCAAGGGACACCCGCTGATGCTGAAAGACTAAACTCTCAGCGCATAAAAGGAAGGAGTGTGTACTCAGAGCTCAAATTAACCTCCCAGCCACGGGATGTCACCGAGATCAAGGGCTTTGTGGGAGGTCTAAAGCGGACATGGCGCTGCTGTGGCTGATAACATCAAAAGTCATGTTAGGATTTAAAAAAAAAAAAAAAAAAAAAATTGACTGGGTTTATGCCCTGGAGCGTAATTGTAGAAATTCTGTAATTCACCAATCCAGGGCCCTTTTGCTTCATCACCAGGAGCCTGGACACGGGCTGGTGGTTTGACCCCATGTGAGCAGCCTGTTGCCGAACAGCAACGGCCGTGGGACCCCGAGAGGCACTGGCTGGTCCAAAGGCTGTGTCAGGAGGCTGGGGGGATATAAAAATACACACGCAAGCGCCTGTGTGTGTGTGTTTCGCAGCTGCTCTTTATTTAAACTAGGGAGAGGCATTACAGTCCCAGAGCAAAAATGCTTCTACTTACGCCAGCGGCAAGGAAAGAACAGTATTTCCCAAGTCAAGTTAAAAAAAAAAATCCTTTTAACAGGTTTGTGATGCTGCCTGGTTGAATACTTTCCTTTTTTTTTTTTTTCCTTTTGTCTTTCTTTTGTTTAAAAAAAACCCCAACCCATCAAAACATGAAAGATGAAATCCAAAAATAATATAGACAGAGCCCAGCTCAGAACTGGAGTTGCCAAATTCTCCAAAATTTGGAGACACGCAATTCCTACATTGGCCCACCACAGCCCATGCTCACCGTTTACTTCATTCTGAAGCTTTATTCATCAACACTCCAGCGTGTGTGTGTGCTGTTGTGATTAGCCATTAGCTGGTTTAGCTCGTTGTTTACTGCCACAGAAAAGTTTAGAGGATTATTAACAGTGTAGTTTAAAGTCTCTGTTTTTCACTGCCTTTACAAATGAATAGCTTGGAAAGATTTCACTCCTCTTCCTAAGAGAGATTCAGGGTAAAGAGGATTTTTAAATATATAAATACAAAAATATGTAACTTTAAAGCCCCTTTAGAGCTTACCAATAAACACATAAGAAATTCCTAAGTCTTTACTGTTAAGAGGGAAAATACCAGTGTGGATTAGTTATTTTGGTCTCTTCTTGTTCCAAGAGCCTTCCCGGTTTTGCTAAGGTTTGCACTTTTCACGTTAGAAAGTCCAGACATCCCCGTTGTTAACGTCCTTCCTATCAATATCGCAGACCAGCGAGTGCCGTCTGGTTTGGGGGGGTAGGAAGGGCAGATCGCTCAGCCTGGAGCTCATCATGTGGGGGCTTTGCACCTAATTTTGGCCCTGATGCGTGACATCAAAATTAACTTTATTATGACCATTTACAAAATAATTGTGGCTGCTGGGAATGCTCCGTGGGCATCACATCACCTAACATCCCTAAAGAGGATCTCCTATTGCCACTGCAAGACCAAACACCGGGCTATTGCTCAGATCCAGCACAGTATTTTTTTAAGCATCCTGTTAAGAGCACACCTGGAGGGAATGCTAAATTCTTCCTCTACATTTTCCTCTTGCAGCAGGATCCCCAGCATCGCGTGCTGCCGGTCGCTGCGTGTGTGATGCTTGCAGCGATACCTCCTCTGCGTGCCCAAGTGCACGGGCTGCTCCAGGAATAGCTCTTTGTTTACACGCCTTTCCTTTCCAAATCCCACTGAATTTTCTTTGGCTCCTCACCAAGCTACACAGGCCTGGTTCCTTCCCTATTCCAGGCACAAAGCTTGCTAAGTGCATGGGATATTTGATGGGAAGAGCAATTTCTGTGCACTCAAGAGCAGCCCCTGCATCAGGAGAACTGACACGGGTCTCACGGCTTTGCCGGTAGTGGAAGGACCGTTGGCATCAGAAAGATCTTGATCGATAAATCCTTCCCATCATGGTGAGATAAAGTCACGCAGCTTTGATTTACATTTCTTTACTAAATTACTCCATGCCTGTGTAATGTCTCCACAGACATATTAAATCCTAAAAGCTCGTGACACAAATAACAAGAAAAAGTAGTTTTTATCCCTGGATGAGTGCTGACCCTTTCCACCAGCCTCAACTCCTTCATCCCAACCCGTTTGATAAAGAGCCATCCACTAGAGAGCAGTGTCACCCAGCCCTTGGTGCCTAAAAGCCAGCATGTCACCCCAGGCCCAGGCCAGGAGGGACACAGCCCACAAACTGCACCTTGCAGATGGATTCCCACCTTGCAGGGGATGGGATACAGTGTCATCCCCAGTGTGGTGAAGGGATGAGATGCCACCGTGCCATCGGATGTCCTACTCACAGCACAGCCCTCGGCTCTTCTGCTGGGTATGTCACACGGGCTGGGTTACCTGAGAGCTGACGGTGGCTTTGGACAGCTGTGCTCAAACTTTAAGATCCAGATCTGGCTCTAAATGCACCTAAACATCCTAATATTCAAAATAATGTGTGTGTGCAGGAAGGAATCTAATATTTTGGGTGCAGCATCTCTCTGGGGAGACACAAAGCGCAGAAGAGAACAGAAGAAAGTCTCTGTTTGGGGCTGGGTGGATTAATTTACTTTAACATCTCCCAAAATGCCTCTAACTCCACTCTAGAGCATCTTTCTGAGGAAGGGAAATAAAGGACATAAATTTTCTTTGCATTAAGCATTTTGGCAATGCGATATTTAGTCCCTTTCTACGGCTGATGTACCTCAATCTTTTGCTAGCACAGAGGAGATGGGAAACCAAGGGGAAGGAAGGTCAGGCGGCTCGGGCAAAAACTGCAGGCGGGGACTGGCTTCTGCACTCCCTTTCATGGGCACACGGGCTGCGGGACGCGTGAAGGCGACATTGATTTTGGAAGCTGAGAAGAAAAATATCAGCACACAAAAAGGAACAAGATACATCGAACAAATTATTGAAATGAATTTAAAAGGGGAAAAGAAATGTGCAGTGGTTTTGGTTTTCAGTCCAAACCACATAAATTTGACCCGCTAACACTGGCCAAGTGGAAGTCACAGATCCATTACCCATGAACTCAAGGAAAGTCCATCTGAGTCCAACTGCTGGGGCTCACGCCCAGGCTGGAGAAGCAGCTGCACTTGGTGGATATTTGGTGACTTACAGCCACTTACAGCCCTACGATGGTAACCCCTAGGGAAGGTCCAGTGGTAACGTTAAACTAAACAAAAAGTCTGGGATGGACCAAAATAGCACCTACTCCTTCCCATGGCCAAGCTCCATCAGCAAACCGCTCTTCCCTGTAGCTTTCAACAGTCTACAGCTGCGAGATTACAGCTGTGTCATAATTTCACGGCATCTCTGTGGTATTTAGTAAAAGGACTCAATTAAACCTTTAAAAGCAACAAGCTTCTTTCTTGGAAAATGAAGTACTGTTATCCGAAGAAGCAACTTGCTAAGTATCTCCAGTAGGGATAATTAAGCAGAAGAACTGCTTTCATTTGCATGCCGCACAGCCAGCTCCTTGTCATGGTCCAGGGCCATGGATTCAAATATTTAGTGAAGCCGATGGTCTTTTGCTCTGTATGAGAATCACCATTTATGTGTTACAAGAAGAGGGATTTCTCCCAACTTGTTTTTAATTTCCTGCTAAGCAAAACTCTAAAAATAAGCATTTGGGATCCATCAAAATGCTTTGCTATAATTATAACTCTATTTAACTTATTGCAAAAAAATGTAAATACCCTGCTGTTGGAGTACTCCATTTTTCTATCCCCATCCTCCCCAAAATGAAATGTATTCATATACTCCTCTCCTATGATATATTTTTCTCTCAAGAAACGTGCATTTTCCTATAGTGAAACTGCTGGAATATTTCCAACAAACTCTACTCCAGCGTAATAAGAAACTGCAGCTGACGCCCCATTAATAACATGCATTTGCAGAAAAGGCAATTTGCACAAGTGCCAACAGAAAAACAATCAAGAATTTAAAAGGAAACAACATGTTGGGCTTGTTGCTTCTGTAAATGACCTCCTTGAAGAGAACTGCACCAGAATAAGAAATTGTGCAAGTTTGCATTGAAACAAACAATAGTTTGCAATAAAATAAACAACATTTTCTTTAAATTCTAACACAGGGGGAAAAAAGGCCAAAAAGACTCTTGGAAAGGGACTTTTACAATTGAGGATCTTAAAAATATGTGAGTAACTATTGGATTTACATGAGCAACTCCCCGCTAGAGAGAAAGGAAGTTGATGTGCTCTGCTTTGACTGGGGAAAGGACCTTTGAATTGGGTTGCAGTCCTCAGCATCCAAAGGAATGAGGCCGTAGGAAGAGAAATCACTAGTAAATTGCTCATAAAAACATATAATTTACTGCCAATATGTTTAAAACAGTTCCAAACCGGTGAGTTGAAAGGAAGAAGAGGAAAAAGGAAAGGGCCAGGGAGGCTGAGAGATGGGGACAAGAATAAGGGGCTGCAATGGTGAGGGATGGGAGACCCGCGGGGATGGACAGAGCACAGCAAGGGGCTCCAGCCCGTTCTGCAAAACCGGGATGGCTGGCTGCTTGAAATCCTTCATTTCAGCTTCTCCCTTAGGTTTCGTTACCACTTCATCTTGTCGTTGCAAGGAATGACCCTGCAAGCAGGCTGGATGTCACCCCCAAGATGGGGTGGGGGAGTGTGGCTGCTCCCTCTCTGTCCCCCTCATCCCAAATTTTAGAGAAAAAGAAATTGCATCTTGTCTATTCACAGATTAAAGGGGCTGTTGTTAATTATCTCCATCCCGTTCTCTTCATCAGGAAGCAACTGGGCCCGGGGAGCTGTGGGGTGAGGGGAACACACACAGTCAGGCAGGGCGGTGTGAGAAGCATCCGCACCGGTTTACTTCTGCCTTCCAAAATCCTCCCACAGCCCTCCAACCTGCCCCCGGTGCTGTCAAACAACAACAAAAAAGCCCAGGAAAAGTTTGCAGAGAATGGCATGTATCAAACCAAACAGGCTTTCGCTGAAGGCTTGAGATTCACACTTTGCAGAGGCTGTTTGTGTTTCCTGTTCCTTGAAATAAATTGAATTCCATTAATACAAAGGGGAAGAAAACAGGATTTTTGTTTGGGGGAGGGTGAGGGGAAAGAAGCTTCAACTCTGATCCTCCAGCCCAGTTTTCTCATCAGAAACCAGCCCGAAGAAGAAAAAAATCCCCCTTTCCCAACTGCTCTTCCTGCAATTAGGGAGTGATCAGCTGCCAAAGTGTGTGCCTGGGGCTTCGCTTTCCCTAAACTGTTTATTTTATTGGAGCACAGATCACATTTGGAAGAGTTTAGGCAGGCAGAGGTCCCCTATTGCCTGTGCTGCTCTGATGAGAGACAGAGCACGAGACGCAGCCGCCAGCCTGGCTCCCGGGGTCCCTGCTTGTCCCTCGGGCTGTTTGGGAAGAGGTTTTCTCCAGGGCCAGGAGCTGATATCACCCCCCCTCCCCCGTTTTCCCTCTGCCCCCCCGAATCCTTGGCGTGTCTTCCATTTCAAGCCAAACCCCTGCCCTTCCCATCACCATCCCGACACCTCTGGTGTCCAAAGAAAGGATTTGAACCATGACACGGGGTCCTGATGCTCCCGTAGGTGGATCAAAGGGAAACCACCCACTTCTGTTCCAGCCTGACGCCGGACACATTGCAGACAGCTGGTTTTTGGGGGGACGCATACCACTTCCCCCACCTAGGGCGGAGGATGGACAAGCCTGCAGCCATCCCACAGCTGTGGGGCTGGTGTCCTCCTCCAAGGTGCCTTTCACCTGATGTTTGGCCTTGCTGTCGGTTTTTAATTGTAATCTGCACATCTATCGAGCTAAAAAAGTTCTGTTCTGCGTGGCTTTCAATAAACAGACATTACGTTGGCCAAGAAAGTCCTTGTACTGTCACCGTCCTGCTTCCCTGCAGGGGAGTCGGTACTCATGGAGGCACGAGACCCTGGGGATTAGGCAGTGTTAAGCTAATGAGACTTGACCGGTGCGTGACTGTTTCCCTGAGCCCTCCCCGCACCGGGAGATGCAATCTGCTTTACATTAACGTGCACAGCAAATAATGGGTCCTACTCAGCACAGCAGAACAGAGTGACCATTGTAACCTCAGCTTTCATCAGCTGAGGAATAACAGGATACAACCTGATCCACTACTAATTCCCTGCTCGTGTCTTCAAAAGAAGAAAGGATGTTTTTTGTAGCTTTTTCATATTCTGTTCCAATGAGAAGGTTTAATAGTACCCCTGTCCTCCTCTCTTCATAAGTACAGCAGAAAGTTGCTCAGTGGAGCAGGGTGTTGCTCAACCTGCTTTATTTGCATCCCGTAGGTTCCTTTTCCTGCTGGGCATGGTTCCTCGTACAGCTTTGCTACCTGTTTGTAAAGTTATTTCATTTTACCAGACCTTTTCCATGAGCCTGGGGTCAGCAGCATCTACCATTTCTGGGACTGCAAAGCTAAACGACAGCCAACGATAAGTGTCTTGAACTGCCCAAAGAATACCCACTTTTCCTCCAGCATGTCGTTGATTTTGGCAGATTATTTCCCCACTAATGTGGGGGATTTCAGCATTCATCTTCCCTAAAAAGATGAAAACCGAGCTAGTATCAGAGGTGAAGCTGGGCATAACAGAAAAGTCACTTCAAATGCTGCTCTTTACAGCCAACCGTCAGTGCTGCCCAGCTCCCCCAGTCCCTACGGCACTGCAAATTCTTCCGGACAAGCAGGAAAACCACAAAAACCTTCCCTGAATTGTCCCTGACTGGCTGTGTAACCTACTTGCTTTTCTGATAAAAGACAGGCCCTGTTATCAGCTGTATCAGTAAAGCTACACAGCAATCACCTTCTCCCATCCAGCTTTCCGAACACAAACATTTTGCCCTTTTTTCTGTTTTCTGTACCCATCAGTGATGAGGTTTTGTGTCGCTGTGCTCTGAGCTGGCTATTAGAGGGGAATGAGTGATGCTGGAGAAATCAGCGCAACAACAAATCTTCCCAAGGTAAGTAATTTGTCCATATTATGTGAACATGCACATACATATATTTTTTCCAAGTCCCCAACTCATCATCTTCAGGATGATGAGCCACATTTTAGCACTCAGTGGCCAGCATGACCCAATAGCTGATTAAACCAGGGAACGCAGGAGAGGCCACACTCCAGATGGGCACTTCTCTTAGCCAAGATGCTGCCAAGGAATACAGCAAGGTGAGAAGTGACCTTCACGAGAGAGTGAGCACACGAGGAGGGACCACACGAGGATGGCTTCCTCCCAAAAAAACCTCCAGCTCCCCAGTCCGGTGTTAACCATGGACAAGGGAAGGATGGAACACCTGGAAGAACATGTTGCCACCCTGGGCTAAACGTTGCTAGACAAAGGAAATCAGTCTGGAGGCTGAATGCCCTGTTCCTCAGGGACTGGGATGTGTCAAAACACAGGCTGCCGTGCGTTGGCAGGATATGCCAAAGCCAAAGCTGAGAATGGAACATGGGCAGGGTCTGCACTCTGCAATTTGGTCTCCCTTTTCTTGGAGGTGCCAACCAACCCCTTTTGAGATGCAAAAGATCCTTCTGCACTTTCCTGAGTGCTGCTGGGATGCTCGGCCTGTGGCCAAGAGGGGGCTTTTTTCTCCACCCCGTCACCTGTGAGCCAAGGGACTACACCACGTTTAATCATAGAATCACAGAACAGTTTGGGTTGGAAGGGACCTCCAAAGATCATCTAGTCCAGCTCCCCTTCAACGAGCAGGGACATCTTCAACTAGATCAGGCTGCTCAGAGCCCCATCCAACCTGACCTGGAATGTTTCCAGGGATGAGGCACCTACCACCTCTCTGGGCAACCTGGGCCAGTGTTCCACCACCCTCGTTGTAAAAATTTCTTCCTTATATCTAGTCTAAATCTTCCCTCTTTTAGTTTAAAGCCATTACCCCTTGTCCTGTCGCAACAGGCCCTAGCAAAAGTCTGTCCCCATCTTTCTTATAAGCCCGCTTTAAGTACTGGAAGGCCGCAGTAAGGTCTCCCTGGAGCCTTCTCTTCCTCAGGCTGAACAACCCCAACTCTCAGCCTGTCCTCACAGCAGAGGTGCTCCAGCCCTCTGATCATCTTTATGGCCTCCACTGGACCCACTCCAACAAGTCCATGTCCTTCTTGTGTTGGGGGCCCCAGAGCTGGATGCAGTACTCCAGGTGGGGTCTCCCCAGAGTGGAGCAGAGCGGCAGGATCCCCTCCCTTGCGCTGCTGCCCACGCAACTGGGGATGCAGCCCAGGATGCGTCTGGCTTTCTGGGCTGCCGGCACACGCTGCCGGCTCATGTCCAGCTTTTTAACCACCAACATCCCCAAGTCCTTCTCGGCAGGGCTGCTCTCAGTCCCTAATGATGAAGCGTCAAACTGGAAGGGGATGAGCCAAACCTGTGTCTGGGTCACCCACAGGGTGAGCAGAGACCTCAGGGCTGGGATCCTGAGGGACAGATGGAAATGCCTGTTTATGAGCAACCAGATCAACCAGTAGCTGGGCTTGAGATGCAAGAGCCTGTGCCAGGGAAGCTCCAGCCGTGCCGGCTGCTGGCACACTCGCACTCTTCACCGCAGCTCTGCTGCGACCTGCACCCAGCTGCTCACATCTCCTCGTTCCCGGCTCACAGCCTTCTCCGGTCTAACCCTCCCCGCCTGGGCTCTCCCACCCCTGCCAGCCCCACAGCAATGCACAAGAAAAAAAAGAAACAACCCAGATCCAGCCCAAATACACCTTGGTGTCCCTTCAAAATGCTTGATGCCCAGATGCCACCACCCCTGCCAGCCCCACAGCAATGCACAAGAAAAAAAAGAAACAACCCAGATCCAGTCCAAATACACCTTGGTGTCCCTTCAAAATGCTTGATGCCCAGATGCCACCATCCAAAACCTTCATGCTGAAAACCTCAGTCCAGCCCTTCGCCTCCCCATGGCAGCAAGGCGCAGCGGCACTTCCAGCCCTCTTACCACCGTCCTCCTTTGCATTTTTTTGCTATTTTAAAGCATTATTTTCATTCAAAGAGAGCAGCAGCGCCCCAACAGTGAGTCAGAGCCCCAAGTCAAAGTGATGGATGAGCTCACTAAGCACCTTCATTTACCACCGCTAACGATGCACAGTGTGAAAGGGCTCGAAAAAAAATTTAAAAAGCCTCTATCAAAGCTTCATCATAAAGCTTGATTCTCCTAATTGGGAAATATAGCTGGGGGTGACAGCCACGCTGGGGCTGGCTGGTAATTAGATGGGCATCGCTGCTTGGGGGAGCGATTCCTCTCCTGCGAGGTGGCAGGAGACCAGCCCGGTGCGGGAGTAGCCACTGGGCCCCGGGCAAGGGAACAAATTGCTCCTCACCGGTTAAAAAGGGACTAAGGCAGCGGCTGTTTTAGGCAAGACAAATAATCACAGGGTGTTTGGAGGACTTCCAAGGTGGGAAGGAAGCATGCACGTGTGGGGATTCATTATTTCACCAGCTGATTCCCTCATTTAATAACAATTTCTACTCGTTGATTCCCTGCTCCGCAGCCCAAGTTGTGAGAATAGGTTTAAATAATCACTGCCATGTGTCAAAAGCAAAACTAATTTCCACTCCCCCCAGATGCAGAGGAAGTGGAGGAGTAATTATTAAAATTAAAAAAAAAAATAAATCACACTTTTCACAGTCAAAGGCCTTTTCTTATCAGGCACGGGACTAGAAAACATATTCAGGGGACCACAAGCAGTTAAGTGCAAGGAGGTGGGATGGATGTTCCCTCCAAGGGGAGGAAAACTACTGGGTTATTCCTTGGTCCAGTTGCAGGACGGGGGAGGAAGGGGGAGGAGGAGGGTGGCTGGAAAAGGAGGTTTGAAATCACAGGTAGTGCCTGCGACTGCCTGAAGCTTTTAAGGCTGCAGCAAGAGTGTGAGCAAGCTCAGGAAAGCACGGAGGTAGGGAGGGATGTCCTGCTGCTGTAGGTCATCTCATCCCAGCCTCGTGGCCAGACTTTTTTTCTACTTTAGGATTTTTTCTAGTACTTCTGGCTGTCAGTTCATTTGCTCAGTGAGGGAACAGCAAAGGCAATTCAAGCATTTGTCAGGGTCAATATCCATCAGTGGGGAAAAAAAAACCGGGCCTCCACAGTTTGGTTTAATTGTTTTAAATTCTGGAGCAACGCAGATGACTTGTGGAGTGCAACGAACAGGGTAAGGGCTCATTTTACAGAGTGAGTCAATGGAAAACCGTAAGCCCCTTCCAACGCGACAGTTTGCCCTGTCGCACTTACCCGGGTGGCGTTTCAATATGTATGCATTATTTACAGTTTAGCTCCAACAGCTTAAAAAGTAGGTCTTTGCTAATGCCAACTTCTTCCGATGGAGCAAGGCGCGATGCGGCTGGCATGGCAGCTCGGCCAGCACACGGGAAGGAGCCGCAGCCTCACCGTGATTAATTACGTAGCTGTAAGGGATAACCTCTCCACCAGCAAAATGACAGCCATGAGATGCCATCCGTCCCAGCTCACCGGCAACTACCCTTCAGCTGCACAGAGCAGGGGGACAGACCAATCAAACCGGGATGTGCTGATGCTGGACAATGTGGGTGAAGCCAGGGTGGCAGCTGGTTATGCACCAAAAGGTTTAGTAGGTTGGATGCGTCATGGGAATAGAGACCAGAACCAACACAGGACAAAAACCTGGATGGTAGCTGGGAAGCCTTATTTGCAACGTGTCTCATTTGAATCTGCTGAACAGTCGCAGGGATAATCACCACCGGTTTGCATTTCCTGCGCTCTGTAACGCTGTTAATGAGAGATCCTTAATGCTGCCCAGCAAAGCACCCAAAACCAGGAGATACCAACCTAAGGGCATCGAGCCCCACAACACGACTCTGACCATCCTGAGTGATGCTTTACAGCTGGTATAGGACACCTAAACCTGCATCCCAGCCAAAATCAATGCCTTCTTTCAAAACATTCCTGCCAGGAGTTATTTCAGGCAGGAGAAACCCCTCTGAAGAGGCGCTTGCTGTTGGTAAGCAAAGGGGCACTGCCTCCAGCACCAAGCTCTTAGTGGCCGAGGCAAATCCCCTATTTCCAAGTCAAATTACACTAACTCCAAGCCTACGTGTCCAAGATGCCAGAACCAGACTTTGCTGCTGAGCCATGTTCTCCCAAATGGCCAAACCTGACTGCTCCCCCCACTAGCGACCAGCAGCCCCAAAGCTCGAGCGGACATTTTCAGATTAGACGGATGCTCATCCCACCTCACCTGGCACAAAATCTCTTTTCCTTCACAGCTGGCGCTCCGAGTGCTACATCATCACACTCGCCTACATTTTGTTTTCCCCAGATTTGCTGAAAGCTTGCAAACTCACACCCGGGCTCAGCCCCTAATAATCTGTTTGCATATCCATGTCAGGAGGTCTTGAAAGAGTCCCAAGGAGGCCATGGTACTTTCTGACAATGTGAGGACACCATGCTCCCTTCCCATGGCTATGAGCCCTCTGCAAGCAGAAGCACTCTCTGTGACTCCTCATCAGCTGCTTCTGGATGTGCAGTGTTGGGATTTGGCCTGTTGAATCACCGAGTCATCTGCCCTAAATCTCATTGGTCCAACTATCATCAGAGCCAAAGCAGCAAGAAAATCCTCAGCTTTCCCCCACTCCCTTCCTGCAGCAGAGTGATACTTGCTGGTAACATGCCGGAGATTTTAGGGAAAACATGGTTTTGGTTGCCCATAGCCCTCTTGGTCCCACTGTGCTTCAGAAGCTGTGCCAGATTGGCAGCAAATCAACCCTGTACATCAAACCTCGTGGCTGCCCTCTTACCTCTCGGGGTTTATCAGCGCTGGTGGCAGCGGCTGGAGCTTAAGGCTTGATGCTGCAAAGCACAAACATGCTACAAATGCTCTCAGTACCGGAGCTGGGATGCACCTTTTTTCTGACAACTCCATTAGATGTCAATGGAATGGAATGGAATGGAATGGAATGGAATGGAATGGAATGCAATGCAATGCAATGCAATGCAATGCAATGCAATGCAATGCAATGCAATGCAATGCAATGCAATGCAATGCAATATTTCAGTTGGAAGGTGCCTACAACAATCATCTAGTTCAACTGCCTGACCAATTCAGCGCTTACCAAAAGTTAAAGCATATTATTAAAGGCATTGCACAAATCATAGAATCATAGAATGGGTTAGGTTGGAATGAACCTCACAGATGATCTAGTTCCAACCCCCTTGCCATGGACAAGGACACCTCCTACTAGACCAGATTGCTCAAAGCCTTATCCAACCTGGCCTTGAACACCTCCAGGAATGGGGCCTCCACAGCTTCCCTGGGCAACCTGTTCCAGCGTCTCACTACCCTCAGAGTAAAGAATTTCTTCCTGATATCTAACCTAATCTAAATGCCACAAATGATGACAGGTTTGGGCCATCAACCACCTCTGTAGGAAGCCTGTGCCCGGGTTTGAAGGCACTGGTGTGGTGTGCGAAGGGGCACAGCATCCCTCGCTCACGCACACAGGTACGGGCACCTGTGCCTTGTCCCAGCAAACCCCTCCCAGGCAGTAAGGTCGCAGCACCGTGCTCTCCGGAGCCGTGCCAGTCCATTTGCAAGCCACTGGCCTGCAATAAACAGCCTGATGTATCATCTGATTTCAGCCAGATGACTTCAACTCGCTGAGCATCTGGGAAATTTAACCGGTACTTTCATCTCCGTTGCACAAACAGCCCTCGGCGGGGAAGGCTTCGGGCAGTGCCCAGCAACAGTCCCACCTTCCAGATGCTGCTGTAATATTCAGCAAAAATAACTCACTTCCATCCCAAACTTGCCGATCTGGCGGCCCGGTAACTCTCAGTGGAAATGAAGAACAAAACGGGTGATTTCCCCGCCTGCTTACCCTCCCTGTTCCGCACGTTTTGGGGTGTGCAAAACGCCCATGTTTCCCAGCAAACGCGGGGAGCGGAACCGACAGCTCTCGCTGCGACAGGCGCAGGAGAAAAATTTCCCCTGAATATCAGCAACAAGCAAACAGGATGGCAGCTTCTTCAACTGCCACAAACAGCACGTTGCAGAATTATTTCTTAATCACATCCCTGATAAATATTTGCTCCCCTGGTTTGCAGTGCTTCACCTTTCCCCCCTGTTTCCATTGCACCAAAGGTCATCCCAGTGTCTCTGACTCTGAACTCAACAACAAACACCGCAGCACTTCCCTTTCAAGCCTCTCGGCTTCCCCCAGGAAAGACAGGTCACCCTGTCATCTGGTGCAGATTGACGTGCGCTAATGTGTCAAGGGACCCTGGCAGGGGGACACCCCAGGCTCGGTTGGCATCGGAGCGCTTCTCCTCCCTGCACGGCATCTCAGCGGCTTTTTCCCCCAGGCCGGATCTGGTCTCAGGTCAGGCTCCACAGAGATTTCCCCTGAGGATTGCATTTTCAACTGCTGAGGGCTCTCCAAAGCACACGAGCAAGCAGAAATAGGTCTGCCCTGCTGGAGACACATGAAATGGGCAGAAAAATCCCAGCGAGGGAAGGGCGGGCTCAGGACCAAGCAAGGATCGTATTTGGGCTCTCCCTTGAAAGGGAGAAGGGTTTTGGTCCCACCCAGAGGAAGCGATGCAAGCCCAAGCCAAGAAATGATCAGTTCAGCATCGTCACCGCGTTATGCTGCTCTGACGTGTTCCCACTTTGTTCCCTGGTTTTTCCTATGAAGACAGAAGGGCAGGGACGCGTTAAGTGAATTACAGCCTGGAGCAAGCCCCTGCAGTTCTAAGTGAACGGCGGGATGCTCCAGACCCTGGAAAAATCTCACCTCTGCTGTTGAGAGATATTAGTTGTTTAGCTTAAATAAGTGAGTTTTAATTAACGTAAATTACTTAGGGTTATAATATGGCATGATTTATGCTGGTTGCCTAGCTTTACTTGGCATGAGTAGCTAGATTTGCTGAAGCCTTTAGGCTGCAATAGAGTTAATTTTCCTAGCAGCTGGTACAGTGCTGTGTTTAGTCTTTTAGTATGAGGAAAATGTTGATAACACATTGATATTTTGGTAGCCTTTTTCCCTAAGTCTGGAACTTTTCAGTTCCCCATGTTCTGCCCGTGAGCGCAGATGCATAAGAAACGTACACCAGAAGATAAGGAGGTGACAACCCTCAGTAGAGAAGGCAAATCAACAAGACAAGAGCAGTCAAGGGCCGGCCAGCCTGCCTGGACACAGGAAAAGAATCCAAGAAGGTGTTAGAAGACCCCAGATCAAAAATCACCATTGGACTAAAAGACACGTGAAGAACGCATGATGGACGGGTGTAGAGATCGCAAGGGTATAATTGCCCAGGGATTGCTTTGTTTGAGGTCCCTCTCTGGAAGCACCCAGCCCGGGCTAACCCTTCTTCTGTACCTTTCAATTAAATTATTTATTTTTATAAAATCCAACGCCTGAGACTCTGCTGCGGGAAACCTGGGGTTGAGCCTAAAGAAGGAGGGAGCGCGCCCAAGAGCGAGTGTGTGTTTGTGTGTGTGTGTGTGTGTGTGTGTGTGTGAGGAGTGGAAAGAGGCACCTGTTGGCTCCCAGGGGTCGCCCGCTGCGAAGGGACCCTGGTCCGGGCAGTGACAGGGCGGTGAGTGTGCGACTCCTGGGATGGTGCGGGAATGCTCGGGCAGCGGCTTCTCCTCTAACATCCGCACTGCACTAATGCTACTGAGCATCAATGCTAAAGAATAACTATCCTGGGTCACAGCAAGGTCTACCAAGTCCAGATCCTGTGTCTGGATGTTAGTTAACGCTTAGGTAAAGGATCTAGGGCTTTATTCAGCTATTCCTCTCTGGCAAATCCTCCCAGCTTCTGCTGCTTTAGCATCTTCTTGAGCCAGAGGTTGAGCCTAAACTACGGTGTCTAATGGCCACCGATGAAGCTGCCCTTAATTGCTTTCTGAACACCCTGTGCTTTTGAGCCCTTCAACATCATTTGACAGGGAGAGCTGGGTGAAAAAGCAATTCCTGCTCTTTGTTTCCAGCCTGCTACTTGCTGATGTTGAAGCTTTGCTGTAACGATGGCACAGTCGTTCAGCTGCTTAGCTGGGGGAAGCCGGGAGCCGGCTCAGAGCATCCTCGCTGCATCGTCAGGTTCATCCCTCCCTGTCTGATGCACACACGCTGATTCAGGGATAAAGCACACACCAGGGACAACCTAACGCCCTGGTATTTATACCCCACTAGCCTTAAAAGAGCATTATTTAAAGCAAAAGCTGCTTAGTGCTGTACGTTATTGACTTTAAAATGACTTAGCTTTTTTTTTTATTCCTCCCTCACTTAGCAGACATATATCTTTCTCCAACTGGATGAAATCCTTCCCACCCGGCTTAGCCTGCACTGCTGACCTGTGGTGGATGATTGCTGGCCTATTCATCCCCTTCCCTCCAACATCACGCTCCGTTCCCACAAGGACAAAACATTTCACTAAGGTTTTCGCATGGTCACAAAACACTGGGTCCGCCAGACGGGATGTCTTCACGTTAAACAGCATTTTTTGAGAAGGCATTCATCAGATTTTCTACATAGCAAGGGAGAGTGCTGCAGTGCACGCCTGGCTGTAGATAGCTGTATCTCGGCGGGGTGTCCTCGAAGGGTCGTGATTTCCCAGGGATAAGCCAGCTTCCGACAGCCAGGCTGGCGCCAGTGGGGACGGGGCAGCTGCCCAGCACCGTGTGGGGCCAGGGCGCAGCCACCGCCGCTCGCCAGCATCTCCTTCTTTTTCGGGAAGCACCTTAGCCATATTTAACCCCAGGCTTAACCTGCCCACCCCACTCGCTCACGCTTGGGGTGCCAGCCTGGAGCAAACAATCCTGGCCAGCTACCTCGGTGCACGCAAAGAACCAGTCCCAAAAGCTTGCTCCAGATCAGCTATCTTGGAAAATGGACTCTCCACAAACAAAGCAACCCCTGACCAGGCAGTTTTGAAGCCACATAGACCAGCAGAGAGCAAAAATACAGAAGGCACTGTGCTTCCAGCCACGCACGTGCCAAAGGGAATAAATTCAAGAGGCAGGAGCCCAGAAGCAGCATCATGCGGAGGAGCACTGAGAACAGAACAGCTGACAAGTCAAATCTCGGTTGTTTCAATCCCAGCTATAAAAGAGATACAAAGTCGTATCTTGGGGAACTTCAAAATGTCCAAAGAGTCCCAGATTGGCAGATGTAGGAAAATGCCCCATGGCCACGAAGGTGACAGAGGTGAGAAGGACAGAGGGGATGAAAAGTGCACTCCTGGGATACGCACTGTAAAATCACCCACATCCAAATGTTTCTCCTGACTCCGTATTGTCTCCTGGTACCTCAAAAGGTTTTTGGTTTTTGTTTTTGTTTTTGTTTCGCCCGGGTGTATGCCTTGAACCACAGCAAACCTGCTCGTTCACTGTGCCGTGCCTGGCTAAGAGCCATACCAAACAGCCGATCACAGCGCTGCGGGAAGACAGCCCCCTCCCAGCGTTGCAACAGTTTCCAAACATTTCTGCCAAAGTATAGAAAATACTCTGGTTTTATGTATGTTGGCCAAATGCTGCGTGTACCAGACCAAACCTAGGGTGAGTATCTCCCAGAGGAGCTGCCGGAGGCCATACCTGTGTCCCAGGCATCCTCAGCACTGCCCCATGCCAGCGTTGCCCATGGGTGTACCTGGGATTTGCTCCACAGGGGCTGAGCCGGCTCCGTCTGTCTGACACAGGGGTTAACGCCACACCTCATCCCGCTATTGCTCTCATTACCGGGGCAGTTCATTAATAAGGCTGAGCAAAGTGCTTTATCACTCGGAGAGTGATGCCTTAGCAGAAAGGCCAAGCGAAAAGACAAAATGAGATAAGTAGGATGCCAAATGCACCACGGGTGGGATGATGCTCGTGCTGGGTGGCACCACTGACCGCAGACGCCTGGCAGCCCCGCAGCAGCGCCGGGGCAGCCCAGAGACGGCCTCGAGCTGCAAAATCACTCAGTACATCTCTGACAGCAGCCAAGGGAGAGGGGTTTTTTTGTCTTGCTCATCCTCCCCTTGTTTTCCACTCTCTCTCCCAAAATCTTAGCTCCCTTCTGACTTCTTCTGTGTCACTCCAGGTCTTCCCATCACATTAAGTCATCCTTCTATTACCGGAGGATTACTCAGTCCCCGTGGTTAACCCTCACCATTCCCAGCGCTCATGCAGGGACACCCCTTCACATCAAGCAGATCTGCAGGACCTGCTGCCCTGGGACTCCCTCCTGCAGGGCCAACAGCTGGCACAGTGACAAGGGACAGTCAGACATTAGAATCTTTCGGTGGTCATTTAATATTTCCAGAGGAAAGTCTGGTCTGCCTTGGCCAGGCTGGGATTCAAATGCTGAACCATAGCAATATGCGGAGATTAAATTCTAATTTCCAACCCTCTTGGGAGCGACAATCACAAAAGTAGGGTATGAAAAGCTTGGAGATGGCCTCTCTTGTGCTCTTAGGGCAACGAAGAGAAAAAAACGTAGTAAATAACCCCAATATTTCTAATGCTGCAGGATAAACACAGGGAAAAGCTCCGCTCCGCCCCAGTAGAGCTCTTATTACCAATTGCCAGGCGCAGGCAGACAGCAGTCGGTATTTAGTGCCTACCCTGGGAAATGAATTGCTTTCCGCCCGCATCCAGACTGCAATCATCTCAGAGACAAACAGAGGTCTGTGCTACAGCCGCAGCCAACGCACGGACAGCCGGAGGTGGCTGGGAGCTTTGCAACAACACGCCTGGGCGAGGACAAGGGCAAACATCGGCAGCCTTCTGCTGCGGGGGGGTCACAGCCTGTCCCACCCCATCTTCTTGAGCCATCACCAAAATTGCAGCCATCGCAAGCAGGTATTTAACACCCAAGGTGGATGTCAGCACAAGGATTTATAGACTCGGTGACCACACTGCAGCCACGAGGCTGCAGACTTCGGTCACTGTGATATGACTCAGCAAAAGTTCAGAAGATCCACCATGGTCAGGAGCACCTCTGTCCCTCACCCACGTCCTGTGAGATGCAGGTCCCTACCTGTAAGCCAGGACCAAACATCCCACTGAGGAGAGATCAGGGGATGTTGTGGAAACCCCATCCCTAGAAGTGTTCAAGGCCAGGTTGGATGAGGCTTTGAGCAGTCTGGTCCAGCGGGAGGTGTGCTTGCCCATGGCAAGGAGCTTGGAACTAGATGATCTTTAAGGTCCCTTCTAACCTATGATTCTGTGAATCCTGACAGCCTCAGTTCCCAGCCCCAGGCAGCCTGATGAACCACCAAGAACCAGAGTTTTGCTTTTCTCCATCCCAAACAACACGCACGAAGTCTCAGACCACGTAGGGAAGAGCAGAGGTTTGGAAATTGCCTGCTTCTCACTGCAAAGGCAGAGTGATTTGCAACACAGCCTGAAATCAGAGCACCAGGCAATATCCCAGTCTGGGTTTTGTAGCATTTGCTCCATGTACCAGACAGCGCTTTGCTGCTCTGTCCCTTTTGATCTCCGGGACAGCCAGGTAACATATGGCAAAATTAGGTCCCATTAAAGTTAACAGAAGAGATCACCCACTCATGGGTCCCAAAGGTCTCCAGCTCACAAATTCTCTGCTCTTACGCAGCAGCTACCAGCACGCCTGCTGTGCACGCACACACAAACACATAGATGGGAGTGTAATGAAGAGGAGAGACTGCATAATTCTTGCTCCAGCCTCCTCCCACCGACAGCAGATTTGTGTTGGATGCTCTGAAGGGACCATTTGTTGCAGGAGCTACAACTTCTCCTATCGCTCGCCCACAAGCTCCCGGCAGCAGCAGCGGATTTTCATCCACAAACATTCATTCTCTTTCTGTTTTCAAAAGGAAGGGCACATTATTCATGCACCGGGCTTCCCCCCCCACCATGAAAACTTTTTTTTTTTTTTTTTTCCCCCGCTTCACAAGGGCTTTGTAGAGAAAAGCAAGCACGCACTGCAAGCAAGTATGAAACATCGGCACCCAGCATTCCTCCAGAACAGAAACATGTTGTGCCCCTGATGAAATTAGGAGTGGGATGTTAAAAGATCATTCCTACCAACAAAATAAGGCTGCTTAACCTCCGTGAGTTCATCACTAAATCAAAACACACTTCTCTTTGGTTTGAAGAGGTCTCTGTATCTCACTGCCAAGCGCAATGGAGAACATGGATTAAAAACTGCCTCAGCCTGATGGAGCCTCCTGACTTCCAAAAGCTGTCCCAAACTATTTGTTTGCACTTTTAGCCGGGTATTTTCAAGGTGATTTCTAACGATTTCACATCAGAGGGTCTTAAGAGAGCAAAGCGGAGTTCAGGCTGACTCCCAGATGTAAAGCGGGACCCTGAAGTGTTCTTCCTTGGTGAAATGCGCTTTACTGGGATGTTCCCACACCTCCTTTAATACCACGGGAAATCAAGCAAGCAGCAGTGCCGTAGTTGGAGGGGGTGAACTGGTTTGGGAAGAGCCAGGATGGGCACTCCTCGGCATTCGGGTGCTACAGTCAAATGGGAGCTGGGAGCCCTGCCTCCCGCAGAGGTGAAACACCTCCAAATTATTGCTGTGCTGATCCTGAAAAGAAGGGAGAAAAGCATATTTTCAGCTGCCTCCAGCAGCAAGGGACCATGCCAGAGCCTTGTGGGGCTCCGCTCAAACCCCATCAGTGTGGCGTCTCGGGCATGGCTGCCAAACTTTCCCTATTTCTGTTCCTGTCGGCTATTTTGGCAGGTTTCCATGGCATCATGCGTGATGCTCTGGTGATGTCTTTTGCAAAGCACTGGGCAAAATCGCAGGGTGACACAGGGGGAGGCAGACTCCCGCATCCCACCAGGGCAAGATGCAAAGGCAACGGGAGATGCTTGCAAGTGAGAAATGAGGGGTCCAGGCGAGGTGTTTGCGCTTCCCCTTTTAGGATTGAAAAGCAACACGTTACTTTTATTACTGAGTAGGATCTTGCTCAGGAAAAAGCCACTTGTGACACTCTTCTGCTCTGAAGAAAAGGGGGTTTAGCTTTCTGTGCAGACAGGGAGCAGGGCGGCCTCACCCCAGGCACACAGCACCCTTCTGCGGGGAAAACCTATGGGAGAAAACCAGTTCTCTGCACTTCCCCTTGTGAAGCCGATTCCTGCCTCCGTAAATCAGCACACACAGCCCCATCCATGTCTCTGGCACAGCTGCTTTGGCAATACCTATTTTCCCAGCCTAACAGATCCTGTGGATGCGCAAACCCAAGCTTAAATCCCAAATGTCTCCAATCCCAAATGCACCACGGACCTGAGCACTGGGGACAAGGCAGGAGCTGGAGGACGATGAACCAAGCAGGATTTTTGCCCTCAGCAGCAGTATTTTACGCCACACTGATGGAGCTGGCATACGATGAATATGGCACACTGTGGCCACTGGACCAAACGCTACAGATACCAGGGGCTGGAGGTATCAGCCCTTTAAACCAGCTCTAGGAGAGCTTACTTTCCACCCTGGGCTACCAAATGTCCTCCCTGACTTGTTGCTTTGTCAGCAGCTGTTGCAAGACAATGTCTTGCAGGGCTAAACTCGCACTCGGTTCTCACCCAGGCGCTGCCGGTGCCGGAGGGACGCAGAAAGCGAGGAAAGGGTTGCTGGGTTTTCAGCCCTGCTTAGGCTGGGAAAAATCAAAGAAAACAAACAGAATATTCTGTCTTACTTTACCACGCCTAGCCCTGTAATTTGCAGATATTACATGGAGAAGCACCTATTATGTAGGGGCTTTTACACCCCCAGTGCAGTTTCCACTGAGGCAGAGCCACAGGCAGTAATTTCCCTGCAGAAATGTATGGCAACAGAGAAAAAAATCCTGTTTGCTGCTTTCACCCTATTCATACCAACCCTCACAGAGAGACAGAAAATGACAGCTACTGTTGGACACTGTTATGATTAAATATATCCTCCATCTCAGAGAATTACAACCCATTCAAGATAACTTTCCTAACCCGTCCCGAGAGAAAAGCTGCAAAACTGTTTGAGCCGGAGAAAAACCAACACTGCCCAAGTGGTGAGTCACAAGCCAAAACGTGTGAGGCTGCCAGGCCCGCTTCCCTGAGGAATCAGGGGCCCACCCTTCGCACTGGCAACGGCGTATTGAGGTTATGCACAAGCAGGGCATCCCCATGGGTACTTGGTTCAGTGCCTTCCGTGGGTTAAGACAACAACGACATAGAAAATTAGGCTTAAACTTTAAGAGAGTGAAGAAAAAAGGTACCCAATATTCAGATCCTAAATCCATATGCAAGCCCCTGAGAAGAGACCTGACTTTTCCAAATGCAAAGACCTCAGTGGTTCCTGGTTTGCTCATGCCACCTTCTTCAAACACTGCAGCTCCTTCTCGTCGCTGACCTTGTCCCCTCCTACCATAGTTATCTTAAGAACCCAATGGCTATTGTGGTAAAACACAATAAATTAGTATAAACAAGATTGTTCCTTGAGTGCCTCAGGAGCAATGTCATTTTTCTGCAGACTGACATGTTAGATTAATGCATAACGAAGCAGGAATGCGGTTTAGCATGGACTGGTGCTGCTTGTCGAGCAGAGATGAAAGAATACTCTGTTTAAACCGGAATTTAGATGAGCAAGATCAAGTGCAACAAAGCAATAAAGGGAGTTTTGGACTGGAAAGAAGGAGAGATGCAGCCCAGAAAGCCTGTAAATGAGGCGACTGCTGCTAAGGGACAGGGGAAATGGAGTGGGGAAAACCACAGCAGCAGAGATGCAAGAAACTGCAAGAAGAGGAATGAACAATGTGGCATCCCATTGAACAATGTGATATCCCACTGGAGCGAGGCAGCGACGGGTCCAACTCCGACCCACTTTTGAGCCCCAGGTTGGACAGTGGAGAGCAACCTTGCCCACTTCTTGCACTGGGAGGATGGATGGGGTTAACAGGGAGGTAATGACATCTCCATTTCACCAAGAAACTCAGCTGGATAAAGGTACGTATCTGCTCCGCAGTCCATAACTGCAAGCTCCCTACCCTAGCTGGGTACCTACAGAAGTTGTGTTTGCGTTATCACTGTGGGATTTGGCCCATAGGGCTCAAGTGATCAGTGTTCACAAGCCAAATATGAAAAATCCCATGAAGCTGTGCCCTGAATGCACAGTGCCCACATGCAGCAGGCAACGTGTAGGAAGAGCTGGTTTCTGTGCCAGCACGTACATCTCAAAGAAAGGCAACACTTGGATTTAGGAAAAAACCCCAAACAAATAAATTATATTCCTGGTGTTACCAGAACCAGCAAGGAATGTTGCCCTTGTTTAAGACCTTGTTTAGACCAACTATGGGCATGATTTATCCGTTATGTACATAAATACTTGGGAAATAATTAAGATTCTCCATCAGCCATAGGAATGAGCTCACGCAGGGCTGTGGGAAAGCCGGCCAGCCGCTCTGCAGTGCTCCCTGCAAAGAGAAACAGCAAACGGCCCCATTTCTTACAAATCCTCATCAGGTGCATTCCTGGTGCAGCCATGGAGCAGATCTCATACCAGGGCTGACATTCCTCTCACCTAAACGCTCCCAGCTGCTGCATCACATCCAAACCCGGCATCCAGGCTGGCTCCGCCACCAGCAAAAAGGACAAGTGGCAAAGAAAAGAGAGTTGGCTGGAGCTAAGTAAAGCCACCTGAAAAAACCCTGTGAATTGAGAAAAAAATATCAGATTCTCGCTCTTCACACGGCCCTGCACTGGGGAGAGGATTTGAATGAGCGAGTGGCGGGAGCTCGGAAATATAAAATGGGTTCAGAAAGTGAAGAAAGCGCCACGTTGGCTCACCCCTGTGTGGAATCCCCCCATAAGCTCAAGGCAGTCTTGGGCTTCCTTTTGGGGTGTTTCTTCACCTACCACTGAGCAACAACTGAGTGCAGTGAAAGGGAGTGTTAAAAAATTCACCTATTTAAGTCCAGATTGACCCCATTTAATTCCAGCGCTCAGACTGAAATTTCCACCTGAAATTCTTCCATGCTTCACACTCCAGTGGCATCAACAGGAACTGCATGCAAAAAAAGGGTTTTAACTGATGTAAAACGGGGCTAGATGTGGAGTTACAATAGGAATAATCGATATTCCTTCAGACCCTGCCCACTACTCATCCTGGCAGGGCAGGCACTGCCACTCCATCCCCTCCCTGGTGCATCCCTGGCTCCTCGCTATCGCTCCCGCACACAATGGCAACACGGACAGCAAAAAAAGGTAACGCACTGGCCACGACTCTCTGGGGATGGGAAAGACACAGCAAATCCATGGAGGCCGCTTCCCTTGGGAAACACCTCCTCCCTCCCCACGAAGCACACCAGCCCGTGCTCCAAAGCAATTACGGACGCGCAGAGCTTTGATTACCAGTTTTGCCTTTGTGATGCTGAAAGCAAGCACTTCGCAGCAGGAGGAGCAGGGAGATTCCACGATCTAATTCAACTCTTGCTCGTTAAACACTGGACTGTAATCGTGTCCCCAGGCAGAGTCAGAGACGTACAAATTACTTTAGCAGGCTGGTTTCATCCTCCTGCTATTGGCTACCCTACCAGGCAAAACGCTGATTTTCATCCTGAATGTTTAATATAAATATATGTGATACAGAGGGAGGCACGGAGAGGGAGACAGCAAATGAGAGACAGAGATTTATAACATGCAAAAAAAAAATAAGGTCATTTGGCACAGGTCTGGGTGCTCTGGTGCCAGGCAGCACAGCAGAGGGGCAGCCAACGCTGAGAGCTTCTCCCTCGATTTGGCTCTTTCCATGCACACACTGAATGTGATGCCTGGGGTGAGATGGAAATGGAAAGCGCTTAGCCTCCCCCTCTGCCTACACAGCAGGCTGCCCGGCTATAGCACAACTGACCAAAAAAGTCATCTCCAATCCTCTCTATCATCTGTCCCCATCCTCCTCCTCTGGCTGCTCTGCTTCCGATTACCACCTGTAACGAATACAGCAGGTGTGGAATAAAGAAAAGCAATTTTCCCTTGTAATTATTTCACCACTAATCACAGTTATTTGGCTTTGCTGAGCCCTCAGTCACGCTGTGCCGGTGTGCGGGACTCTCGCTCACCGCACCAGCAAGACCTTGGCAGAGGTACCGGGAGGTCCCAGGAGGGGCTGGTCCAGGAGGGACTGATCCATCCCACTGCTTATGGCTACGTCCCCCACTGCCCAGTGGAAATGCCAGCAGGCGTTTAGTCAAGAAGGGATGCTATCTCACTAAAAATTTGACTGGGCATCTGAGGAGGTGGCAATACAACGACATCCACCACCCCTTCACAAAGCCCTGGGAAAGAAGAGAGAAACATCCCACTAGTGTCTGAGACCCCCTTGATCCCACAACTGGAGAAGCCTTTTAATCAAAGAGAGGGAACAGCATTGCACTAACACATCCATCTCCTACAAACGCACTCCCCACTGCCCCTGATCGTAGGGATAATTAAACTCCAAGTCCTTTCCAAACCCTTCCAACATGACTAACCCAGCTGCAGGGGACAGGGGACTGTGGAGCATCAGGAGACAGGCGCAGCCGTGAGCCTGGAGAAACAATGCCTCTTAACAAAGCCACGGCACAGATTACGATGCGTGTGTTTCTGCTTGTTACGAGTCACTGCGCTAATGAGTGTGTCTCTGGCAGACAGGACCCAGGAGCACAATGCATCACAAAGATACAGATTCCTAATTAACAAAGTATTTTCGAGTAACTCCACAGCTCCAGACTGGGAGTTCTCCACGACAGGCTCCACCAATCCCTGCTGTTGTGCTGCAATCCCTAATTATCGCAGGGAACCCGGGACAGAGACAAAACACTCATTACAAGGTCAAGAATCACCACGCAGGAGACGAGAGACCAGGTTTCCACATCCGAAGCATGTGGTTATGTGCTTCCCATGGATAGACCCTCCAGGCAGGTTGCAACACAGGACAGGGGATAACTCCAAATTGTTCCTTGCTGACCCCAAAGTTGTCTTGCAGGAGAGTGAGAAGACTTCCTCTCCAACAAGGAAGAAAGAAAATGAAAAGAGTAAGGAAAGAAAGAATCACAGAATCACAGAACAGTTTGGGTTGGAAGGGACCTCCAAAGATCATCTAGTCCAACTCCCCTGCAACGAGCAGGGACATCTTCAGCTAGATCAGGCTGCTCAGAGCCCCGTCCAACCTGACCTGGAATGTTTCCAGGGATGGGGCATCTACCTGCCTCTCTGGGCAACAGGTTCCAGTGTTTCGCGATCCTCAGTGTAAAAAATTTCTTCCTTATATCTAGTCTAAATCTTCCCTCTTTTAGTTTAAAGCCATTACCCCTTGTCCTATCACAACAGGCCCTACTAAAAAGTCTGTCCCCATCTTTCTTATAAGCCCGCTTTAAGTACTGGAAGGCCGCAGTAAGGTCTCCCTGGAGCCTTCTCTTCTCCAGGCTGAACAACCCCAACTCTCAGCCTGTCCTCACAGCAGAGGTGCTCCAGCCCTCTGATCATTTTTGTCGCCCTCCTCTGGACTTGCTCCAACAAGTCCACGTCCTTCCTGTACTGAGGACTCCAGAGCAGGACGCAGTGCTGCAGGGGGGGGTCTCAGACCCCACTTGGAGAGCAAGGAAAAAGAAGAAATGCCTTAAGAAAGCAGCATTCGCATGGTGGAGCCTGCGGATGTTACAAGGTCGGTACTGCAGGGAGAAGGAGAGGAAGGAGAGGAAAGACCATCATCTCTTCTGCAGCAGCCCCTGCCTTGTTTTCCCCAGCCTGGGTCGGGAATGGCAGGAGGATCAGCCTCAGGGCTTGTCCCGGTGAGACGGGTTCATGCATGCATCTCATCCCAGCAGGCAACACATTTTCCTCTGCAGACCTCTAAGGAAGGTGATTTCTCACGCCTCGTTGTTTCCTCGAGAAGTCCGGGCTCATACGCAGCTCTTGGGAGGAAGCCCTGGTTGTAGGGCTTCGAAGCCTCCAGAGCAGGCATCTCCTCCTGCCTATAACCTCCTGTTGTGGGCTGCTGCATTAGAGGAGCCACTGTACGCCACGCTGTGGGCACCACCATGGGCTTTCCTGGGACCTTACCGACCTCACTGCAAAGCAAGAATAATTCCAGCGAAGCTGAAGGATTTTGGAGTCTATGAAAAGGTGGTAAGAGGAGACTTGAGCCCCAAACATGACTGATATCACCATGATGGGCCTCTTCTGGGAAACAGCAGACAGGTGGGATGAGACAGGCTTTGAACAATAAACCCCCTTGCTGTGAGCGAGGCAACACCTGTGCTGCCCAAGTTTTTGGCTTTAATTTTCATCCCCCCAAAGAAGAGCCTTGGCAGAGGGGCAAAGACTTGCAAGACACCCATGAACCTGCTGTCAGGGCTATCCGGGGACCGCAAGGGTGGACCACAGGGCTGCGTGGGCATCCACAGCCTGCGGAGCTGCAGCCCTTGACGTTCATCCCGCCGCCAGCGCCAGCAGGCTCCTGGGCCGATTGCTGCACTTTTTGTGAATAATTCACACTCTATTAAATCTCTATTGCATCACAACAGCATGTGCATAGCAGTGCATTTTCCAATGCTTTTCCCCTAATAACCCACGACTGAAAATATTGCCAGAGCCCCCTCCGCTCTGTCCATACTATAACCAAGGGCTTGTTGTCACAGTTGTGAATTTAAGCCAGTTTCCCCAAAAAAACAAGGACCAGAGCCTTTCCTTTTAGAAAGACAGCTCTTAACACTTGATGTCTGCCCCAGACCAGCCACTGGCTGTGTGGTGCAGGGGGCCACCGAGGAGTATCTCTGAGCCTCGAGGAGAGGGAGATACATCAAGTGAGCCCTGGGCTCCTAAGAGGAGCATTTAATCCACAGACTGATGGGATCCACACCGCAAGTCCCAGGCTTCCCAGGCACTGGGTTACACTGCTTCCGTGCCCGTGCAAATGGGGATTTTACAAGGGTAGCCTCCAATAAATCAAAATAAAACATATCTTAATTACAAGGGTTGTCCATAGCTACTTACCAAACACCTTCTCCACAGGAGCACAGTCAGCCCCCATCAAAAACCAGCACACGAGGAGGGAGAGGAACGGGAGGAATGGGAACTTTGAAGAAAGCCCAGGAATTGCTTGATTTATTGGCTCGATTTAGTTTCTAAACAAAAAGCAACCAGCAAAGCAAAGGAACAAGACAAGATGTGATATGATAAAACCAGCTACAGAAAGAGCTGGGAAAGTATTCCCACAGGCTTTGCTTTTTTTTCTGATAAAATGGGCCTGTCCTCTCCTCCTCCACCAACCAAAGTCTCCCTGCCATCACTGCACCAAGCCAAAGCTCTTTTCCTTGCAAAGAGATGGATGCGAAGAGGGGCTCTGTAGCTCCCTCGTCATCAGAGCCACCTACTAATTACACCCCAGAGCAGAGCACTGATGAGTTGTGGATGGCCAACAGACACATAAAAAACATGTAGAAGCCGTATTCGAAAGTTTCTGCAACATCTGAGAGCAGAGCTGGGTCAAGCCAACGCTGACCCCTGGGAACAAGAGCCTATTACACCCTTGGAAGCATCACAGGGTTCTTGCAAACCCCAACCCAGAGCAGGGGGCTCTGGGGAAACACCCGCCGGTCATCGGCTGTGGAAGGCATTACCCACCAAACAACACACACATCAGATCAGGAGCCTCCCTAACGGGGTAACTGCTGGTGCACAGATAAAGCAGTGGGTGCTCAAGCACAGGGAAGACAAGACGGATACTCTCTATTCTCTATATTAAGGCATTAAGACCTTGTTGACTTCAACTTCTAGCAAAGGGTTGGCTTCAACTCACAGCCACTTCCTAAATGAGTATCTAAACCAGAAACCCAGGCAAACCCCATCATACAAACCCTCGCCGGGGCAAAGCCAGCAGCCAGCGCCACGTGTTCGCAGCCCCGGGGTCGCTGCCGTGCGGTCAGGGCTCACTTACAACCGAAACCTCACCCCTGCTATTAAAACCGTGAAAAACCTCAGCTATTTCCCGGCTCGTCCAAGGAAAGGGAAGTGTTACAGCAGGCTTGTAAGATAAAGCCTCGCAGATCTCTGGCATGCGGACACGCTCGCACAACCGC
Source organism: Burhinus oedicnemus (assembly GCA_008921705.1). Classification (NCBI taxonomy): domain Eukaryota; kingdom Metazoa; phylum Chordata; class Aves; order Charadriiformes; family Burhinidae; genus Burhinus; species Burhinus oedicnemus. Next base: position 867,222 of record VFFE01007832.1, read on the forward strand.
TCCAAGCTGATAATTAAGGACAGGGATTGGTAATTAAAGACAGAGCGGCACAAAGCACTGCTTTAAAGTTTTTCATTTTCAAGAATTTCTTGTCTTTTGGGCTGTAAAGAGCTCCCCACTGCCACATCAGTGTAACTTTAATAATGCCCCTATGGGATCACAAGGGGTGTACATTTCCTATTCTAATTAAGAAAAAACCCCACCAGGGCAACTGAGCTCACGGGTCATTATCCGGCTCCGTGTGCCGAGCCCAGCCCGTGCCTTGCAGCACGCAGCCCCAGCGTACTCCCGCCATTTCTGACGTTTTATGGGAAAGAGCAAATTTTAGTCATCAGTACACCTTACAAACGTTCAACATGCAAAAGTACAGTTACCACTGACAACGGGATGGAGGCGTTCCTCCCCATTGGGGTCTCTAAGGACAAGAGGGTGCAAGCCAGATCTCTGGGAGATGTGGTCCTAATCCTATCTGGCCATGCAATTCTTTATTCTCTTGTGTGTCTTTTCCTCCTGTGTCCATTTTCATCCCCTCCTCTTCTCTTTTCAGGCTAAGATTTTTCACAGGATTAGTCTCCACTATGGCTACAAATAGCATCTGCTACAGCAGGAACCAAAACTCTCTTGGGACCACAAGCCAGCACCTGGATACAAATCCTGACTTTGCCAGATTGCGGCTTCTTTTGTATTTCTCATTTCCTTAAACAAAAATAATAAATATATAATGCATAACATCACAGAAACCAAGGACCCCTTTCCAGTCCCATCAGCCTCATCCACAGGTCTTTTGGCTCCGTGGATCCAGGACGTCAGCAGTCGGATGCTTTGCTGAGGACCCAGGGTCATTTTCTCCCTATTTTTAATCAAACAGTTCCCTTCGGGCAAACATGCTGCAAGCCACAGTGTGCATGGTGACACATGCCTGTACATTAATTACCAGGATGTCTTGGAGCAGTTTGTCTCCCACTCTCCAGTGCCCAGCATGGGGATGTTTGGAGGATGGATGGTTCAGGTTTTCCAGCCTGTTCCCCCTCCCCGGGCACTACCATGCTGCTCTCTGCAACCGGGATGTAACGGGGAAAGGAAAATGGAAAAGGAGGAAAACACCGCTGGGTGAGCATGAAGCAACTGAATAACACAACCATGCACGGGGGATACGCTGGTGAGACAGGAGACAACTGAGGATTTTGGAGGTTGTGGCAAGCTGAGAAGGTTCTGACTGCCCAGTTCCCTTGAAGTCCTGGCTAATGGTTTTAAACGCTTCCCTTCATCGGAGTGGATTTGTTCCTCCTGTCGCTGCACGTGTGCAACGTGCAGCTCCCACCAGCACCCACATTTGCACACCACGGCCAAAAGCATCGTGGAAAAACCCCCTTCCAGCTCTCCCGAGCCTGGGAGTGGTCTGAGGACGCAAGGACCAGGGAGGGGACAGTGACCCACCAGGGTGACAGTGGCTCTTGAGAGCCAACTCACCAGGACTGCGGTTTCCTCTTCATGATGCCCTGGCGTCTCCACTGTGAGTGGGGGCTGAGGTGGTAGGTGAGCTGCCGGCAAAGCTTCTCCATGGCCCCGAGGGAGTCCCCCTCCTGCGAAGACAAGGAAGGGACGGCAGGTAAGGTGTCTGCAGCGTTATCGTGATGCCCACGGGATGCTCCGGCCCCAGAGCGGCTCCCTGCTAGGAGCTGGGAAGTCGTAAGTGACCATGCTAAAAATTGTATAGGAATTGGGAAAAAGAAACCCCACTGATCGCTACGATGCTGCAGGGATGGGGTGTTTCACCGAGGGCCACCTTGTCCTGCACATCCGTGGACATTGCTGCTGGCGAGCAAATGCAGGGGTGCACGAGCCCTGCCCGGTTAAGGATGAGGAGGTCCCTTCTTGGCTGCTGTGCTGGGGTTCGGGGGATCCCCACGGCAGAGTCATCTCTCTGCAATTCACTCAGCAGCAGCAGCACTGTTATCATTTGACACTGCATAATAGTTTTCAGCACTGAAGTTTTTTACAGAGATTGATTAAAGAAACCAAACAATCCATACATTACCATCAAAACTGCTTTACAAAAGAGCAAACACTAAGAGGCTTTGTGAGCTGATACAGATTTCAGGAACAGCGCTCATCAGAAACTCTCAAACCATATATTTGTTTAAAAAAAAAAAAAACTTCAAGGAAAATGGATTTTGGTGGAGTCTTCTCAATTCTGATGAAAGTTCCCATGCAAAAGGATAGTGGCTTGGAAAACTCTGAAAATTTCTAAGAATTTGGTTCTAGAAATTTTGGTTCCTAAAAATAAAAAAAAATACAAATACCAGTACCCGGACAGTTCAATCATGTTTCATTTCAAGATCTTTATATGCTAATGCATGATATGACATCAAATAATGTAAACCACCCGTCTTGCCCTGCCTGGCTTGCTCTCTAATAGGTCCCAAGCAGCGATTAACCTGACCTAAAAAATAATAACGATTAAAAAAAAAAATCAAGATGTGACAATTTGTGGCATCTGCCTGGTTTTATGAAATTGCTGCATCATGAAACATCTTAGAGAGACACAGAAACTGAATAGGAAGCCCTAAAATAAGCAATCAGCCTGGGCTCAGCTCGCCGCTGCTCTTCATTCACGCTGATTGCTCAGGATTTTGCTCTGTGCTGGGATGAACTGGGCAGGGATGCTGAGGAAGATGCTGCATCTTCTCTGCCTGAACACCCAATTACTGCTGCCTTCACGTCATCCCTTCGAGCCCGAGCGCCCCGGCAGAGCTGCGCGTTTCGTGTAGCCTAATTTATTCTCCCACCTCGCCTCCAAGTCAGCGGAGCGGGACAGCTCTTATAAAGACATTATAAATATTGAATTAACCAAGGAGCAACAGGGATTTTGACAAATCACCTCTGGGTGTGCAGGGAAACAATTACAGCAGGTTTTCTCAGAGTGAAAAAAACCCCAACCACTAAACCAGGACAGAAAAGGTGTATCTGCAGATGGCTGGGGCAGAAATATCAGCGTAGGACTTGTGGTCTTTAGCTTCTCGGTTCAATCCAGTCTGCAAGATGCTAAGCCTTGACAGAAATCGGGGTAGTTTATTCCCAGACATGTCCAGGTGCCTACGCGGCCACTAACATCAATGAAAAGCTGATTTAACTTTGGGGCGATGCTTGCCCAGCTCCAGCGGCGCAAACCGGCAGCGAAGCGACGGCACCAGCGCTCACCCCCTCCATCAGGTGCGCAGTGGCAGGTGATTTCGGCAGGTCAGGTAGAAACTCCAGACCCACAGATACCCTCAGGGCACGGTGTATGGAAAACGCCATGTCAGCACAAGCTGGAAACAGCGCCAGTCAGGAGCCATTTCACATCTGAGCTCCGCGAGCGTTTTGACAGCCGTACCTCCTGATTCCCAGTTTGCGGAGGAGGAAATACGGGTTTAAGAGCATATTTAAACCCGTACTTTTCAACACCTCATTTATCACCACACTCAACCCGAAATAAGGGGTTTAATCCTGCAAATTTCAACGGGACATCAGCCTATGCTAAACTTCAGGCATGCCGAAATCTCCCCTCCCACTGGCGACCTTGCGGCAAGAATTATCTACTGCTCTAGGCCTGGGGATGGATGAACCCTAGGAGGCTCAGCCCGTCAAATTAACACAGGAAAAATAATGAAAGAGAAGGTTTTATTTATTTCACTGGAAGGTCTGGAAACACATCGGAGCCATTCTTTAATTAAAGTCTCAAAACATTTTGGGAAGGCGACAGCATACGCTGCTCCCTCTAACTGCTCTCCATTTGCTCCCTGCCAGCAACACCTTCCTCGCTGTGTAACCAGCATCCCTCATGCGAGAAGAAAACACCATGAATTTTAACACCTACTCTATTTTTTTTTACCTTTGCATAATATCCACAGCAAGCTGCCTGGTGCCATCAGCTTTCATTTAATTTAATTTTTTTTTTAGCTGTTACCCTTGCAGAGCACTGCAACAGCCCCTGAAATAACAGCGTCCACCCTCAGCACCGCGCAGGGGTTTCCGTCTCCCAGCCCTCACTGCACCGTGCGGAAAAACTCTTGTTGAAAAGGAAACAACGTGCTAAAATGCTGTGGAGTAAGTAGCCACCGTGTTGCAATTCAGCGCTGCAAACTGCCTCCAATATAATCCTGAAAGACACAATTAAAATTGTCTCCAGTATTATCCTGACAACTAAACTGTCGGGGAAGTGAAACGGTTCACAAGAGGAATGTGGCAAAAAAGCAGAGAAACTAAAAGAAACAAGTTTTTGCTGGTACAAATGTGGCAGGACCATCTTCTCTCTCTGATAAGAGACTTTTTTCTCCAAGCAGCATGCTCACTCTGGCCCGTGGCACGCAGCTGCCAGACTCCTGAGCCACCTCTCCAGATGGCTGGTGGAAGCTCAGACCCGAACTTCACATCAAGCCAACTTCTGAGAAATTCAGCCCAAAGAAATCCTCTCAACAGAACCCAGCAAATCGTCCATCAACACCGATACAGCACGTCGGGGGGCTTCAAGGAAAGATGCTAGAACAGGGCAAAGCATATTTTAATCCTTATCTCTCTACATCAGTGGCCACGGCCAGCTCATCATTCACGTGGTCATCCCCACCGGGCCATCCCCTCTTTCAGCCCCTTTTTTCTTCACAGGGAAGCTCAACTCACAAACCCAGGGCTACTTCTATTTTGAGGTTTTAAAACACAATTTAGAGAACATGGCTTCGGCATGCAGCAACTTATGCATCGCCTTCCGGTCTCAGTACAGCACGAGGGTATAAGCCAGCCACAAAAGTATGGTCTTTTCCACACTGGTCTGTAGATAAATGCCCCAGTTTAGCACTGAGATAAATAAACAGCCCATTTCAGCATCTTCATAAGACACGATATTTTGGGGTCAGGCTCCTTGTTTCTGCACATCTCCTTCCCATCACTGCACTGCACCTGCCCGTGGGTGAGATGCAAACCTCTCTGCTTCAGGAACCCGCTTTTTTTTAGGTACCTTCCTAAACCCCTGCAATTCCTCCTGAGAGCTTTGGGGGAGGCTCCAGAGCAGCCCCAGCCCTGTCCCTGGTGTACGAGATCTGCCCTGGGTTGCACAAAACACGTGCGCAGAAGAAGGGATTTAGCTGATGCGGTGCCAAAGGCAGAGCCGGACGCTCGTCCGATGGTTTAAACAAAGGCTTTTTCACTGTTTACGATCCAAGTCTATCAGGAAATAATTGAAGCTGACGCACACCCTGGTGGGACCGAGCCCAAGAGCTTGTTTGAAAATTGAGTCAGCTTAAAAATCAGCCCAGCTCGCTCGTGTTGATAAAGTTTTAACCCCGCTGCCCAGCGAACAGCGAGAGCGCCGCATGCGGGGCTGCCAGGAGAGGCGGGGGTTAGTGCCTTACACCGTCAGGAGCGATGATGCTGAGCACTATCCCTGCGGGCAGCCGTAGGCTTCCTGATGCCGTGCCAGCATCACACCGTGATGCCGACCCTCCCTCTGATGCAAGGTAACACTCCTGCTCTCCATTGTCCTGGTTTGAGCAACACAGAACTAATTTCTCTTCTAACGCTTGGGAAAACAGTACTTTTAGAAGACTCTGGTGTCTGAATTTGTGAAAATATTTACTTTATAGCCAGCTATGGTGTGCAGGTTTCAAGGTCTCGGTGTTTTTGAGCTCACCAGGTGCAGGGATGAGGAGGAGCGAGACCCGAGTACTTGACCCAAGCTGGCTAACAGGGTTATTTCATACCATGAGCGTCACATTCAATATAAATTAGAAGGTTTGCTGCGAAGCTCTCTCTCCCTTGATGGCAGCGATCTTGTCCCAGCGCTGGACCCCTGAGCCCTTCCCTTCCTTCTGAAGCCGTAGCACTCCCAGTGTCTGACATTTACTGTCCACTGCTGGGAGTGCACAGCTTCCTCCTGATAGAGTTGGCTGAGTATAATCCTTGTATATTTTATATTGGTATCAGGATCAATATTGGTTCTTTAGTGTTATTAGTGTTAATTATCTAATCTTATTCTATTAAATCTGTTTATATTTCAACCCCCAGGTTTCCTTGTTTTCTTCCCGATTCCCCTTCCTGGGTGGGGAGGAGTCATGGAGTGATAGAATCATTGTCTAAACAACAATAAATCGTTGTGGGTTTCTCAAACCGTAACACCATCCAGCACAATCCTCTCTGCTTGGTACCATCGGCATCCCCAGACACGATGTATGAGAAGACCCAAACCCCATGGGGCACAGGCAGATGCTGCTGCCCCCCTTGCGGCTTCCAGTCACTAACCACTTCCCGCAAAACCAAAAGCAACAGCCAAAAAGTCTTTCTGCCCCACCTACATCAGTCTATATCACATCACTGATGTGAGCTCAATATAAGGCTGGGGGGTTATTTTTGCGGTCAGAAGATGCAGACTTACCTCAGCCTGCAGAAATTCAAGCCCGCAGCACTGGGTTTTGGCAAACACTATGTGCCCTTTCCGTAGAACGGACAATAATCAAGCACAAGACGTACACAATGAGAGCTGCCATTTTCACTAAGCATATTGTCCTACCACCAGAACCAAACTGCAGCAGTCATCACTCCCAAGTAACAGCGATAGGACAAGAGGAAACGGGTTCAAGTTGTGCCAGGGGAGGTTTAGGCTGGACATTAGGAAAAAATGTTTCACGGAAAGAGTTATCAAACACTGGAACAGGCTGCCCAGGGAGGTGGTTGAGTCACCATCCCTGGATGTGTTTAGAAGTCGTGTAGATGTGGTGCTTAGAGACATGGTTTAGTGGCAGACCTGGTAGAGTAGGGTCAAGGGTTGGAATAGATGATCTTAAAGGTCTTTTCCAACCTAAATGATTCTATGATTCTGTCACTCCTGAAATAACACACAGGGATGACTCTCCAGCAAAGGCATCGCCAGTGATGGCACGGAAGACCTGGCTCCTTCTAGCATCAAGCATTCACAGAGCACATGCCTGGGAACGTGCGTCTGTCACTCTGGTTTCCAAGCTCTGGGAGGAAAACCGCAGAGCATCTCAGGGTTGGGGAGATGGGACAGACCACACAGAGAGTTCAACTTTCCCAGCTGATGAAGCTGCCAGGAAAAAGCCCGTTTTGTAGAGCTGGGATATGCCCTTTCTCTTAGCACCACGCTCACAGGCCAGCTGATAAATGCTGGTAAGATGCTGGTGATGAGCCCTCAGCTGAGCTAATTCCCTGCAGATCCATCAGCTATGCATCTGGAAACATCTGCGAGTTTGTAAAAGTGCTTGGTGCCGGGATCTTGCACACGCCTGTACAGCTCCTACATCAACAGGGAGAGAAACCTGTGCCACACATGCAGAAAAACTGCTTTGAGCAGCACCCGAACTGGGGACAAAGCCTCTGTACAAGGAGCAAGAAAGCCGTATGGCACCCTCTTGCCCTTTAATTTATCTTGGCTGCTCAGCTGGAAAGTTTTCAGGAGAAGACGTGCCTTGCAGAGCACGTTTATGCAGCGCCCCGGCTCTCAGCAAGACTCACGGAGCCCACAAAGAGCAAACGCAGGTGGTGCAAGCATCAGCTCAGAGACGCGGTTTTTGGGCAATGTCTTGGCTCCTACTCAACCGTGTCCTCTCCCAGCTGGCAGAGACCCAGCGCAGTTCCCGGCCATCAGACTGATGCTGAGCGCAGGACGGAGGAGGGATGAGGGGAAAGCTGAGAGCAGAGGCTCTTCCCTGCAAAGGGCCCCTTTTCCCCATCATTCCTCCTCCATCTTCGCCTGCCTCCAGCCCTCTGGAGAACGAGAGGGCTCCTCGCTGCCAGGAGGAGCCTGGAGATTCATGAAATTTTAATCCCTTAACAGATTTCAGCTGGGAGAGGGATTCATGGCACATGCCCCATCTCCAGCCCACAACCAGCCCAGCGCCAACGGGATCTTGTTCAACTGGAAAACGAGGGGGAGAGGCACGAGCCAAGCCCCGTCTGTCCCCATGGTGGAAGGGGTGCCTAGGCACATGCCAGGGACCGCCAGGCTCCTGACCCCAGGAGGAGAGCTCTGGATGAAGGGATGGAGCACTTGAAACGGGAATCGGTTAAACCCCAGGGATAAACGAGAGCAGGTAAAGGCCAGGAGCCAGGCTCACCCCCCTGGTGTCCTGCCAAATCTGCTCTGGTTTCTACAGGGGGACCTGTTTTATCCTCTCTGATGGTCTCACCAGCCTCTATCAGCATCGTGCACCAGCAGATCCCATCGGCGAGATATCACCCAGCATCTGCACACCACGTTCAACCGCAAACGAGTGATCCTTGGATGCGTTCCTCGCTGCTCTGCTGGTGGAGGGGGGGGCGTAATTGGAAGCAGAGGGATGGCACCATGGGAAAGCAAACATGGGATGAACAGGACCATGTTTTCGCTGGGGATAAATAACCACAGTGTCACTGCCTGTCCTCCTTGCATCACCGTGCGGCAACGGCTCCTGGCTCCTCTCCTCCAAGGAGGTAAGAGCTGTATTCACAAACCGGATTTCTGCTCCAAAAGAAGCAGCCAGAGAGCTCGGAGGAGGACACAAAGCATATGAAAGCCTTGTGATAGAGATGTTATTGCAAATTAATTTGTTTTCATTAAGAAATGAATCACCCGCTCCACCCCCAGCAGCAGAATCCCTGGTGGTTTGCAGAGCCCTGGGGGGGTTGCACCGGGGCCAAACATCGTGTAAAATAGGCCAACATTAATGATTAAAGAGCCCTGGTAAAGAATTCCTGCTGCAGCACAGCAGGGAATTGACCTAAATTAGAACAATTAGCCATTGTCTCGGGTCGGAGGAAGCGACAGGTTTTTGCTCGTGTTATTACATAGTCCCATGTTTCTGTCACTTGCGATCAGTCTCTGGGCAAAAAAAAAAGGTGCCATACTGCAAATCTTAACATGCAAAAAGTCCCAAACTGGCCCTCCAAAACCATGATTTGGACTTAATTAAAATTTATATTCCCCCCCCCCCCCTTTTAGTTTCTTTCAAAAAAAACACTTTTCAAACCTGCACCATTCCTGTCTGGGTGCTGCAGGATTTGCCGTTGCCGCTTTGGTGCACAAAAAGCTCTGTCCATGCACAGACCATTGCAGCCACAGGCCAGGGAAACTGCACTCATCCTGGGAACGCCGTTCCACACATACGAAATATTTGGTGTGGAGACCCCTCAGCCAAAATGTTTGCTTTCCGTGCAGTTCAGTGGACACTGACCCTTAAAACATGACCTATTTCATACCCAGAAATTACAGAGAATGATAGATTTCCTTCCAAATCCTCCTCCTCGTTTTATTTGTCTTGGGTGATTAGCTAGGACAATAGGATAACAGTTTGGATTATTGAGCAAAAAAAACAGTTGAGAGAAAAAAACCCCTACGCTCACAATGGTAGACAGAGTTATTACACAGTAAAACAAAGACATAAAATAGCGAGGGATGCTCTAGGAAGCCCTAGGACAGACCCTGCTCAGTGGTTTCGACATGCATCAAATCAGTTGTTACAAATTAGCACGGAGCAAAGGAGAACAAATCCCCAGTAACCTGTGTTGATGTAGGGATAGACTTCGGGGTTTGGGAACGACAACAACAAAATGAAGAGGAAATGTTATCTCAGCACTGCGAAAAGTCCCCATGCACAAAGCTTTCACAACACCAGGAGATCCCTAACACGTGCCACAGGGACCTCCAAATACCTACTAGGAAGGGGGCAAGAGAAGGCACAGGGACACATCTCAGGTGATTAGTAGGCGAAAGCCGTGTCCACCATCCACCAGCGCAGAGTGGCTGAACCCCTCCCCAACCCAGGTCAACGCAACAGCCAGGAAAAAGCTCTGCCCACCCAAAGCCTGCAGCTGCTCCCGTGGCCCCGAAACGGCTTTCCCCAGCCGCTGGCACCAGAACGGCATCCCGCTCCCTGGCGCCGGGGCCCTGGGGTTTAATAGAAACCGAATTTACGACGCCTTCCCTTTTGATGTAGTCACGAGGAGCTGAAGTCATCTAATGGCTTTCTGGTTTTCTTTTTTCCTTTCCTTTCTTCTTTTTGTTTCCCCTCCCCCCTCCTCGCTTTCAAAGCATGGGGCTAAATTGCAGCCTATTGTTGCATGCAGACATCTGCGCTGCAGCCAGCCCCAGCCCCAGCAAGCCACAGCCAGACTTCCCTTTTGAAGCCCTAATGGAGTTTTCTCCAGCAAACTGTCTTCCTCCTGCGAGATCAGGAGTCAAGGAGGTAGGAAAGGCTTTCAATCCATCCTTCCCCTCTCACCGACGGTCAAAACATGCCAACACCCAGCCGGCGACGCATGCAGGTTGGTGTGAGATAGTCCCACCACAGCAGGCTTGGTGGTTGCTCCTACCTACAACCCCACCGAGGTGTGCAGGGGAGGATCCATGCCAGCAACAACCCCCCTTGCTGCATGGCTGGTTGGTCATGGAGTTCCTTGGGCAAGGCATGAAAATGCACGTGGAAAAATCCCCGTTGTGATGTAGAGAAGAGCTCTCCAGGGAAGTGTCCTTAAAATATCACCATAAGGATGTTGCAGTTCCCACTCCATTGTTTCAGACTCCTCTGAGAAGAGGTGCCAGCATGTGGGCAATGAGTGATGAGGTGGATGACACCCAAAAGCAAGTAGATAGGGGCATGGTGGATGATATATCTTGACCACACAGAGGAAAACAAAATCCAAATAAAGTGACAATATAGCTTTAAATGGGTCCATTCGACCACCCAATACCCCCATGCAGAAACTCTTTTGAAAATAAATCAAGGCCATTTTAATTCAAATCAGAGGAGAAATGGAACAAGTTTAATAAAGGCCATTTCAATAAGAATGAGGTTGTACCCAGCAGGGTTCATGGCAACTGAGCTAACCCACTTGATCTTTCCTGAGTTTCCCCAGGTACGCAGCCATGGGGCCAAACACCGCCCGCGCCTCCCCCCGCTCAAGGTTAGGGACAAGCACTGACTGGCAGCAGAGTCACTCCGATGGCTTTTGTAAGGGAAGGATGTGCCCCAGGATTAATTCACATTATGAAATGGCCAAGAAAAGACCAACTGGTCCTGGAAGTGAATGAAGGTCTCTTATATGAGGAAGAGGCATTTGGCTTCTTACAGGAAAAATGCATTTTTTTTGGCATGGGAAATTCAGATTTGGGCTTGGTGACCCCTCTCTCAGCACAGCTCCAGCAGTGAGCTCATTGCAGAGTCCTTCCCAAGCTCTGCTTACGTTCCTTCTCCAGCCATCCATGTAGCAGCAGGAGGTTTGAAAAGACAACAAAAACAAACCAGCTCCTGATTTCCCACCACGGAAGGGCACTTGATGGTGGAGCTGGGTCCAGAGGGTACAGGATTTGGGTCACAGACCTGGGAACAGCCAGCGAGACCCTTGCAGACCTGTCAAATTACCATGTACAGCCGGCTCCCTTTCTTGGAGGTTCTCTGCCAGGAGAGGAGCGTCTGCACCTTGGACAAATCTCTCATTTCTGCTCTGCAATGTCGTATTTTACAGTGGCCACTGTGGGTCAACAGGAATTCAACAGGGCTTACAGAATGTCAAAACCTAGCATCAAATAAGGTACTATATCTTATTTCAAATCACCTCGTGTGGGGCTATTTTCATATAAAACTATCTCATATATTAGGAAGTGGTTTGTGGGAAATTCTATGGAGAGTATGTTAAAAGATACACAGAAATAGAAATGCATAGACATACAAGTTGCACAGAAACAATGCAAACCCACCAAACAGCTTCAGATGCTCTTTGGATAAGGAATGTTGCTCATACTGGAAACCTTACTCCTCTCCTTCTGGTTTGCTAGAATACAGGCTTTACCATCAAAACTTCCCTCTTAAAGAAGGGCAGAGGTAAAAGCATCTGCCTAAAGTAGCATAAATAAAAGGCAAAGAAAAAGATGGCTTATTTTTTGAGGAGGAGGAGAAGGACCAGTCTTCAATCAAGCAATAAACTATACTCTCATAAGAGCTTATCAGAAAGTAAAACTTCCCATCCAGCAGCAACCCTTTCGTACAGGAAGGAGCATTTTGGAGATCTTGCAAGAACTGAGAAGAGGAACCACTTCTCATCAGCATTCCTGATCAGAAAACTCATCCCCTTACCTGGCAAAACCCAAACCTAGCAACCAAACCATCCAGAACAATCTCAAACCCCATGCCCAGGCCTGCAGCGATCAGGCCAGGCAGGCAGAAACAGGAATGACAGCCCCAGCTACTGCACAACATACCCTAAGCTGAAAATGCTTTTGCATGAGACTCATTGAAGGTTGGGGCCATGGTTAGCTGCAAGCCCTGGGCTGAGAGCATGTAGCTTAAGCAGCATTTCTGGCCTTCACCACCTTATTGGAGAAGCCTGACACACTGGCAGGAGCCGTAGCTGAAGGTGCCCCTTAGCAGATGGTAGGTAGTCCTTGCCAGGGCAGACAGCATCAGCTCTGGCAGCAAGCACGGCAAAATTAACATTTTGTGGAGTCCTGGCTGACAGCTGCATAAAACTCAATGAGGGAGAAAGTCAACAACTGGTGCAAAACATAAGTGGTCTCAACCTGGGACTTCCAGGCAGGAGGTGCCTGAAGGGATAACCAGGCTCTTGGCTCAGGGTAACTGCCTGACCCATCACTCCCTGCCACGCTCATTGCAGCCGGTCTTCAGAAGGTCCCATTAACTCCTTGGTCCAAAAGGAGCCACTGGCTTTGATGAAATTAACCAAATACGCAGTCATCGAGCATGGCGCGTGAATTAACTTCATGGTTCAAAAAAACCCCAAATTCTCTGCTTCCAGGCAGATCTGTCAATGGTGCAAACCCTCTCCCCAACTCAGCCCAAACCACACGGCATGAGATCTCCACGTCTTGCCATCACGTGCTGGTTGCAGAGACGGGAGTGGACATTAACCTCCTTAAGATGACCAGCATGAGTCTGAGCACCAGCAAGGTTAATTCTTTTGCTCTCAGTAAAGGATTTGCTCCTGTTCAACTCTTACAAAAACCAGCCAGACCTGTGCAGCTCTGGACTAGCCTGATGCCACAAAGCCACTGCCAAACCTGGGAAACCCATGGCTGAGGACCTCTACACTGGACATTCTGGGCATCCCGCCACAGTACTGGGTGCTCACCTAGGACGATCACAGAGTACCAAGGACACCGGCAATTAAACCTTGCCTGGAACTAGCCCAAATTAGGAGCTGGTGAAGCTGCAGCAGCAGCAGAACACTGAAAGCGGAAATTTGTAGAAACAAAGAAAAGAAATAGAAACCAATTTTGCAACTCAGATACCACTATAAGAAGCGCTCGTCATCCGCTTTGACGAAAGGCCAGAGTGCGATGCATTAGATTCAGTGTTGACACACTGAAACGAAAAGCAATGTACAATAGGGCTTATCGAGAGAGCCAGAAGTACAAGATGAATGGCATCGCAGCAACTCAGGAAGTTATTCAAAAAGATCCTGGAGTAATATTACACTTGGACTTCAGAGAAGCAATTAAAGAAGGCAATAAAATTCAAGGTGATAGACGGCCCTGAGGGGAGCACGTACGATAAAGGGAAATTGCAAAAAAGAATATAAAAATCTTTTGTGAGAGCTACTGGAGGGTACCCAGCTTAGCTTCCCGAGCAGAGGATAAACGAGCAGCAGTCACAAAAGGACGTGGGGAACGGCACGGGGTCTGTGTGCTGCTTTGCACCCATCGGTGGCACTGCCCTGCGCTGCAACACCTAACGCCACTGACTCCGTCCTCAGACGTGCACAACACAGCTGTGACTGCAGAGGAGGCTTTTGAGCATCACCACTCCAACATGTGCTCCTGATATACGCAGTAAGATCCTCAGCCAAATAAATTGGACCCACTTCAGTGCGGTAAACAAAGTCCCTAATGGGAGGGCCATTTAGATGCCAGTGTTCATTCCTGGAAGGGTCATTGGACCATCCTTTTAATGACAAACGCATCTGTATCCTTCTGATAGACACAGGGAATTATCATAAAACAAAGCAAGCAGCTAAAAATCCCGAAGAGCCATTCATTACCCTGGAAATATCTCAGCAAACAACCAACTCGCGATTTAATCATTGTAGCTGCTGTAGAACAGCAAAGGCAGACAAACCCGAGGTGCTGCGCTGGCCAGACTGCAAACGAGCAGCGGGGTCGGAGGTGCCGACCTCCAACGCCTGCTGAAGTCAGTGTATTCGGTGGATGGTGGCACTCACCATCCTCCTGTGCGCACAGACGGGGAGGATTGACTTGGGAGCCTTGGGGAACACAGAGCCCCTGGGCAGCTCCTCCCCAGTGGGGTTCAGCCGCTCCCCATCACTCACTGTCCCTGTTCAAGAGCAGTGTGCAGGCAAAGCTCCCCCGCGTTTTGGCAAACAGCATCATCCATCACCTACAGACCTGATATCTCAGGTCTCAGATACCGTGTGGCCCCAGGCTGCAGCAAGTGCTGCACCTCCAGCGGGGCTCTCGGACCCTGCTCGGGGGCAATGCACACAAGATGGAGACGCATGCTGCAGAGTGACGGGTGCATGGACCTTTGCACAGTGTCCATGATACCTCCCACCATCCTGCCTTGAGCAAACGTGGCTCTTCAGCCAGACCCTGCCCTAGCCACTCTCTCTGCCGGAGCCGGTGTTCCTCCAGGGGCATCCCCTTGGGAACCGCAGGTTGGAGCCCAGCACCTGCTTTTGCTGCTAAATGCAGGATCCGCTCGCCGTTCTTTGTACCCCTCTCACCCCGGGGTTAAACCAGCAGTAGATTATTTGGTTATTTATGTCCCAGATGTAGGACAGCACGTAGAGATTTTCCCAGCCCAACAAGTCTCCTACGGAGCCTGTGTCTCAGCTGCGCCGCACCGGATCCCACGGGAAGCAAACCCCAGTCCAGTTCGTTATTGCTGTTGGAGGAGAGCAGGAGCGTCCCCAGGATACCACTGCAAATATTTATGTCATTCTGTGGGGGCTCTCAGCCCCTCGCCACAACCCCTGGGAGTCTCGTGACGTGCACAAGAGCCTGGGAAGAGGTGGCAGCGACCCCCTCGCATCGGTCCCCATCGCTCCCCGCTGCAGGCGGGCACAGAAACGTGAGTCCCGGGGCAAGGGCATAACCCTCAGAGCAACACTCGCCTTCAGCTCATTAACCGCTGTGGGGCCCTTGTAGGCACGAGAGAACTGGGAATTTTCTTCTTTTTTTTTTTTTTTTTTTAAAGAAGAAAAGATAAGATCACAGTAATGAAGCAGCAGTTAATAGCAATGGCTGCGCTCCAGCCAAGCTCTCCCAGCAACAGCTCCGGGATGCAGCGAGGCTTGAGGGAGCAGGGTCACCTCATCAGGCGCTCCAAACGGATACGAAACTACGAACGCAGACACCAGAGCTGTACTGGGGATTTCCTGGAAAGCTGGATGGAAAGGAGAAAAGGGAAAGCGACAGAGAAATCGGGAGGATTAGCAAATTACCTAAGGATTGCAAAACTCTTTGAAGATGGAAAGGGTGGGATAAAGCTCTTACCCAAAGCCCCAAATATCCCAAACTGTGAGATAATCGCTTGCTGGACTTTGGCCAGAAATGACAGTCCCTGTCATTTATGAAGAGCAATCGCAGAAAATCCTGCTGACAACTTCCCTACCTGCCAGACCTTGGCTCTTTGCACTTCTTTATCAGTTTTCGCCCGACAGAGGCAGCGCAGCTGCATCCTCTCTGGAAGGAGCAATCACCTGGCAATCCCCAGGGGAAGGAGGACACATCGTACACGTTGGGCGAACTACAGAGAGGGGCTCCTCTCGTCTCATCAGCACCCCACAGGGTCCTGACCCACCCCAAATCTGCAGTGCTGCTCACTGATACATCTCCTATATTTGGTGGGGGAAAGCATCTCCAAGACCTGGCACAGCCAAACCCCTGAGAAGCTGCAGAGCTGCCCCGACTCCGTGCTGAGGGCTGCAAAGGCAAGAGCTTGGAGGTCAGTTGCAAAGGGCAAAACTTCCTCTTGCTCCAAGAAATAGCCTGAAGCATACATCAAGGCAGCTGTGATGCTGCAGATGGGCTAAACGTGAGTAATTCTTCAAATTCCAGGATCAGCACTGAAGATGCGAGTGCTTCCAAGACCCAGAGCTGTTTTGTTTCAGCCCTGATGAGTGCAGTGCTGTGTACAGTCCTTCCCAACTCCAGGCATCGCTTTCCCCTACTGTGAAATGCTGATAATGCTCTTTCCTTTTTTCATACAGGGCTTGAGGAACCAGCAAGGAAAGGGCATGGAGAGCTGCTTGGCAGTAACAGTGTTTTATCCTCAAGCGCTTTCAGCTCACCCTGAAGTGTCACGGGTGATCAGCACCTCTGAACCCCCCTGCACAGGCTGACCACGCTACCTGCTAAAGAAATTTGGGGTACATGCAAAACAATGGATTTTTCTTCAAGTTCACAGCATGGGGCAAAGGCAGGATCTGGGGCAGGCGACTGCACAATCACGTAGGACCCCGTACCTACACCACTCAGTGCTGCTGAGCCCTCACTAGCTAAGGTCTCTGTGCTCCTCAGCAGGGTTCACTTCTCTGCCCTTCCAGAGACTCTGGACATGTCACCATCTCCATCCCTTCTCCCAGATGCTGGGGAACTGTCCCTGCTTTGCAGGAGAGCAACAGGGATGCAACAGGGCTAACCCAGATATGTCCTGGGCACTGACAGCCTTTGGCGGTCAGGGTTGAAAAATGGGTGTACCAGTTGCTTGCAGCCCCAGAATAGCTGAGATCAGGTTGTAACATCTATTAGAGCTTCTTTCACCCGGCTTGACAAATGGTGAGTGGGACTCTTCTGCCTAAACCAAGTCAGTTGTGGCCATAACCCATGGCTGGGCAATTCCTCAGCCATCAGCAGTGGTCTCTCAATAGAGAGGAAACCCCTCCTTATTAAAACCCTCAAACCCTCCTTATTAAACCATTAATTTCTGCAAATCCACATCACTAGCAGACCATTTGCTTGCTTAGTGTTCACACACCTGTGAGTTAGGCTGGAAACAGATATTAAAATACCCATCCAAGTGCCCAAGTCACCCAGCTCTCCCCTCCAGCCATACCGTGGGAGAGGTCCCCACCACGCACTCTTCAGTGCTTGAGGTAAATAAATAATGGTCCCGCGAGGAGGCAGGGAATCAATACGCTTCCTTCCTTTGTGCTAAATTATGTTCTGATTAAAAGCTAAATGAGCTGAACTCAAACATCAATTACCATCAGAAAACATCAATGAAGTATGTTGTTACTGTTTAATGAGGTACCTGTTTGTTCATCTGTCATTTCCTTCAGGGACACTTGGCTTTATCGGAGAGGCTGCAGGTGAAGCGCATGGCAGGGCGGACAGTCCGGATGCTCAGCTCGGGATGGGGACCTGCCTTTGCACTGGTATTTCTGTGCAGTGACACACAACTCTTGGCTGCCAGAGCTGTGCCAGAAGGGTCCTTAAAAAAGATGTAAAATTAATCAGGGCAACTACAGCCCTTGCCAGCTCTAGTGAAAGATGCTCGGCTTCAGTGGTTCATCCTCCTTCATCACAGTTTTTCCTAGCAACGTTCCCTATCTTGTGATTCTCCGGGAGCAAGGGACAGGATCAGACAAAGCCTACTTGACCCAAATTGGTTTTGTGGCATGGATTGCATACCAGCGGCTCTTCGATGTGCTTCTGAGGTGACGTTTTTTGGAGTGGAGCGATGTATTGAGTAAGAGACCAGGGACTCGGTTCAGAGGCTCTCCACATTCATGCACTCTCAGTCTCATTATGCTCTCTCACATCAACAGGGCTGAGCAGCAAACCCTTCCCCTGTATTAACAGACTGACTTTTCTGAAATTTCAGAGCATTTTCATCCAGAGACCAAAACCCGCTGCCTCTGACAGGCGGTAGGGCTACAAAGATGATTAGGGGACTGGAACATCTTTCTTATGAGGAAAGGCTGAGGGACTTGGGTCTCTTTAGTCTGGAGAAGAGAAGACTGAGGGGGGATCTCATCAATGCTTACAAATACTTAAAGGCAAGGTGCCAGGAGGATGGGACCAGTCTTTCTTCAGTAGTGCTCAGTGACAGGACAAGAGATAACGGCCACAAACTTGAACATAGGAAGTTCCATCTGAATGTGAGGAGGAACTTCTTTCCTTTGAGGGTGGCAGAGCACTGGAACAGGCTGCCCAGAGAGGTGGTGGAGTCTCCGACTCTGGAGACATTCCAAACCCGCCTGGACGCCATCCTGTACAACCTGCTCTAGGGGAACCTGCTCTGGGGGGGGTGGGGGTGGTGTTGGACTAGATGATCTCCAGAGGTCCCTTCCAACCCCAGTGATTCTGTGATAACCCTCTTGGAAAGCTAGTATCAGTCTGCAGGCAGAGGAGCAGAGCATGCAGGTGACAACCGTATCTTATACAGACTCAAAGGTCTATGGAAGAGGCAGGTAAGATCTGGCTTCACCACAGAAGATGGCACAGATGGGCAAATGTGGGATGAGGAAATAATATTTTCCAGAAGACAATCTGAAACCTCCAAGTACCTCATGTGAAGATGTAGTTTCTTCTTTTATGTCAAGGCAGAACTGCTGAACCGCAGGTTCTGTCACAAGACAAATAGTAGACCCTTCTCCAAGAGACTTCAACGACACTAGAAGTGAATCTTGCTCATCACAACCAAGAGCAGAGCATCTCCTATGGCTCTTTTTCTTGCCCACCATGAAGGGGAGACCACCAAGAAGCAAGGTGAGAGAAGCACCTTCTCTATCCAGGCATAGAGCATCACTGGGAGAGTCAACAGCAGAGTCAGTGGGGGTCTATGTCATCTCCCATGGGTTTTTTTCCTCTAGAGGAGAAGAAATTGGGAAGAGAAATAAGGAGGCAGGGAAGAAACAACTGACCCAAGGTCCTTCCAAAATGCAGCCACAGACCTTTTCCTTCTCTTTTTGGCATTAAAATACTTGTGCTGACCCACCCCCTTCTCCCTTCTCTTCTGCTTTGGATTCAGCTCTGAAGTTTATCTTAGGTGCTTGGCCTTTTGAGAAAAGATGAGGCCATTGTGAAATGTCTTTTCCTGCTCCTGGTTCTTTTTTTTATCTTCTGCTCTGGCTCTGACCTGTGTGATGATGCCCATCACTGACAACTGGTGTCACCCAAGATGCTCTCGACTGCTTGGCCAAAGAGGGGAAGCTGTGCATGCAGTGCTTCGCAGATCACTTGCTGGCTCATGTGGCACCTGACATTTTGGAGGCATTGCAAAAATCCACCGCCAAGCTGACAAAATCCACCCTGCGGCATTTAAGAGGGTTTGCAGATGGTGACGCAGTGGTTAGGAAAGGTCATCTTATTATTATGGGAACTGAACGAGGGGCCCAGCGATTCTGTCAGCCAGCATTGAGATTGTGGGTTTAAGCAACCCAAAAGAGATAAAAAGATTAAAGTTTGATAAAAGTCACCCTGGCCGCATTGGACTTTTTTTTTTTTTTTTTTGAAAAGCCTCAGTCAGCTCATTCAATAACCATTTGTGTTTATATAGCCTCTTTCATCCCAAATTGTGCTGCAGCATTTCAGAGACTTTCAAATCACAGATCCTCTATTCACTGACCCCCACATGGTATCAGTTAGGTAGCTGAGAACATGAGAAAGACTTCTTTGTCTCTCCAAACTGCAGTAAGAGTTGCACGCGTTGCCATGCCTTAGCCCAGTCCCATAAAAAACTCAATACTTTTTAATCCAAGGGAATTTTTTATGGCATTGATAAGAGGGTGTGCTGGGTGGGCTTCCCCAGGCTGCTCCCACACACCTGCCCCTTCTGCACCAAACAGGCTCAACTCCCATCACAAGCTGAATTTCCCTCGGAGACACAACGGGTATAAAAGTGGCCAAAACAGGCTATAATTTTCATAAATCAGCCCAGACACCCAAGGAAGATACCAGCTAGCCTGAAAGGGGGGTTACCCCATCACATGCTGCCTCAGAGAAGGGAAAACAAAGTAGCTCAGGGGTTAAGGGCAGACAAATCCTACACACACAAAAAAATTACACTGCCTTGCACAGAGGCCAGTTCATCCTACAGCCCTGACACTGGTGCTGTGGGGAGATACAGATTTAGCATCTTTTATAAGGTGCCATTGCTTGAAATATAGTTAATCTACCTGACATTTTAATGTAGTGGGTTTTTTTAAAGGACAGGAATGCTTTCCTTGGATTCCCACACCATAAAGTGTGCTGAAACAAAGGATGGCATCCTGCCACTTCCCCGCTGATGCGGGCAAGGTGTATTGTTTTAAAAAGAAAAATAGATGCCAGTAGAACAGTGCCACGCATCAGACTGTGACTAATTGCTTGACACGTCCACGTGCAAACGGGCTGAGTGCTGGAGAGCAAATTCATCAGGCAGGGAGGGACGAGGACAGCAGGGGCTTCCTCACATCACACAGGCTTTGGACAAGGAGCCTTAGGCAGGGCTCATCCCCCCTCCCTCTGCAGTCCCACTTCACATATGAAACCAATAATTTACCAGTCGTGGTACCATCACAGCCCATCTAGACCTCACCATTATTTCCTTTTAGCCTTAATACTAAAAAAAACCTGCAAAGTGCAATTTTCCCCTGTTTCCAAGGCAGTCTGCTCAGCTGTAGCTCACACACAGGAGCTTTAGAGAACATCTCTCTTTTTGCAAAGAAAAGATGAACAGAGGGCACGACACGTTAAGTTAGGAAAGAACTAGAGTTGTTGTTAGTGGGGTTTGAGTTTCTCAGCCTGTTTCATGCTTCAGGATATTTTAATGTATTGCAGATGTCTTAAATATCCATGAAGAGTGATCTTCACACTCGGAGCAAGATCAGGGGAAAAAAAAAAAGAAAAGCCATTAATACAGAATACAATTGACTTGGTTGACTCTCCATCATCCCCTTCGCTTTTATATCAGGTATTTGGGGTTTTAGAGGCTTTTCATTCATAAATCAGCTTGCTTTTATGATGTTTCTTACAGCAAAGAACAAATACTGCTTAGTGCTTTCATAGCACTTCGCATCTGGAATCCGAGAGCTTTGTAAGAAGATGTGGGAGATGCATTTTCCTTGCACATCTAATAGCAGAAGGGAAAGGTAAGAAACTCTTTGAGGCCAAGCAGCTCACCCAACAGACTGTGCCTGAATGTCCCTCAATGTGTCATCACTTCGTACTGGCAATTTCAGCTCGTACTGCTATAAAAATGAGTGTGATATCAGAAACTTGGAATGATAATTTGAATTCAAGATCAAATAATAACACACATGTTGGAGGAGCTGGATTATGTGCTTCGTTTGGGGATAAAGGCACTAAGATGGCGTTCGTGGTATCCTGATTATATTCGCCCTGTATAAATTGAGTTTATTAATACTGTTTGAGCACACAGGATAGTAAATAAGAGCAAAAATGTTCATTTTAGCTTCAACACAGCTCCATCAGAAATAACATGTTTTAAAAAAGCAGGGCATAAAAAAGCCAACATCACCTGCAAGTTAAATCCTTATACCATGGGGCCGAAGAAGGGTTAGAAATAGGTTATTTCATCCAGGTCAAAACAACCACTTTTTCTTTCTATACTTTGTTTTCATGGGTGACAGTTCACGTAATCAAACGCATACTGCAAACCTGATCAATTTAGAGTTCATGCAGGAAAAGACATCTGAGCCAGGGATGCACCTAAGTGCGTATTTCTGAAATGACACAGAAGCAAACAAGAAGATAGATATTCACTCTATCCAGAGCTACATGGGCAAAATTCATTTTACTTCCAGTCCCAGCACGTCGCCTCTCCAGCTACACCAATTTATTAAAAGAGTTTTTAAATGCCCTCCCTAACACATTGCTGTCACCATACATCTTGAAACACTGCAAATTTTGGTGGGGAAGCTGAGGACCACGTTATCTGCCATACACAGCTTTCATGCCGAGATGTTTACCCAGATCTAGCACCCTAAGTGCAAACCAGACTGCATCTTTCACCTGTCTTCTTCGTGGAGCTGCCACCTAAAAGGTGCAGGCACCAAGAGAAGAATGGACAGGTGAAGCTGAATTTGGGGATAAGGTTTTGCTAAGCTGTTCTGTCAGCCCTTCCCCAGCCACTAACCAGCACAAAAGCCTTCCTCCAGGGAAAGCAGCAGGATGGGGATCAGCAAAGCCAACATCTCATTTTGGATCTGTTCTGGGCAGCCTTCAGGGGCTGGAGGAGCTTCCACTCCTCCGGCTGTTCCCTGGTACCTCGGCACATCCCCAGGACCGTAAGAGCTGGTGCAATCAAACACCTCAAGGTCACAAGGGGGAAAAAAAGCAGCTTTTGCCCAAGGCTTCACTTTCTCCTCTCAGCGCTCATCCCACACTCAACAAGTCCTCAAACCGGAGGAAAGCCTGACTCACTCCCTATCACAGTCATCAGTCATCCATACATGTGGCTTTGGGCTGTGGAAAAAGAAATCCGTTTAATTTTCCAATACTTTATGGCCAGATATTCCTGCTGGCAAAAAGAGCTGTGAATTTTTTACGGGGGCCCTTTAGCTCCTTACGCATTTGTGTTTTCAGCTCCTTTGCCTGGAACAACTCCCCCTGGAAACCTGAGTGGCTGCAGGAAAGATACGGGGCATCGGGGCAGCTCCGTCCCACGCCACGCAGCTTTGCCAAAGCATTTTGTCTCCTCTCCCTGTTCATGGGGACAGACAGACAGACATCGCCCCAGGGCCCAAGAGCACCAGCAGCACCAACTGCCTCCTTACCTTGGCACTGCATTTCGGTGAGGGGCGGCACGGGCTGTGCCTGGGGCTGAGCCACTTTCCGAGGAACCCACCTGGCACCTTTCCACAGGGCAGGGGTTGGAGAGAGGCAGGAAGATAAAAGACTGCCCCAAGGTCATGGCCATGGGGAAGAAAACACTTGTTCAAATGTCTTTGATCCTATGCAAACACCCCCTTGGACTGACACTGGAAAACTTCCTGCACAATGTGAGAGTTTCCAGAAGAACAAAACTGCCTCTTCTAAGGCATAATAAACCCCAAAGGTTTAAAATAGGTGCACAAGGCGATAAATACCAAGCGCAACATCTATGGGCATCGCTCAACATGCTGTTCACATGCAATGGCAGCATCTATTCGATCTGAAAGCTGTCCCGCCAGACAGCAACCCAGCAAGCCCCAGCCGGAGCGGGGCGGTTGCTCTTGCACGGCTCCATCGGTGTTTCTGGAGGTGCTGCACGGTCGTGCTGCAGGCACGTCCCGGCCCCTGGAGGACAGGGTACTCCAGACACCCAGTTTCGGTTGAATCGCATTATATGTTTGGAAGTAAGGATGGGACCAAATCCAAACCCTGACTTCCGAGTGATATGGAAAAGAGTTGTCACTTGGCTCCTTTAGCAAAAGTCACCCAAACACAAGCGCCTCGGGGAAGGCTGGGATCTCAGCGGGGTCTGGAGAGACACGATCCAGCCTTTGCACGACATACCCCAATGACCATACGAAAGCTCACCCGAATGGTTTCCACACTCAGACTCATTCAAAACACTCCAGGCTCCTCCAGCACAAGTTAAATTTCTTGCCTTGCTCCTGGTTTGAATTTACTCGCTGGAATAAGCGTGCACTGAACTGTGCTGAGCCACAGCCACGTTGGAGAGCCCAGGCCAACTTTTTTCTGGCCATACAGACCAGGACGTGTTTACCCAGAGCTCGGAAAAACTATTCAACTTTCATTTTAGCTCAGAGGAGAGACCAAGGGGTCACCTTTAAGCTAAGGGTGGTATAAATAGAGGCTGAGTGGAAAGAGCAATGTAGAGAAAGCCAGGGAAGTGCTCTCTCCAGGAGGGAGGAGGAAAGCGAGACCCCATAACTCCAAGCAGAGGTGTATTTAATAGAGCAGGTTAATAGGGACCAGGGTCCAGGTCAGCCCCATTCTTCAGCCCCATCTGTCCCACCTTATGGATGTGGGCAAGTTCACAGCTGCCTCAACCTACACATTCACGTATATTCGTGCCACGGGATGCAACGGCATACTTTTGGCAGGCAGAGCAAAAACCAAAACTTCTGCAACACTCCTGGCCCTGAGCTTTCTCCTGCTCTCATACGCTGCTGCCAAGTCTCTGTCAAAGAAACCGCGGGGAGGGAAAAAGGTCTGGGGGAAAGAAGGACTAGATGCTGGCAAATAACCCAGGTGACTACGGCATGCTGGTTTTTGAGGACATAAAGAAAATCAGTGTCTCAGAAAATCGCAACTGAACACTGGGATGAAATTACTTTTCACCCAGCACCCTGAGCTGCCAAAAAAAAAAAAAAAAAAAAAAGTGGGTTTACAGCACAGCCAGTGGCACCTAAAGGCCGAGCAACACTAAGTCATGGACCAGGAGCTGCAGCTCCTGCGTGGTCCCTGCTTTCTTCTCCAAGGCAACACCCATATCAACCTCCAGGGCTGCTCCAGGGCTTAGCAACTGTCTGTGAGCCTCTGATGGAGTGCCTCGCTGCACAGCAGAATATGGTGATATTTTCTTTGCTGTATCAGTACAGCTGTTGCCGCTCTCATGCGAACACTTGCCACCTGCCAGCATTTGCCACAGCAGCCTCGTAAGGGACCGCTGGCCTGGAGAAGTCATCCCGTGCTCAGCACCAAAGCAACTGCATGGTGTGGTGCAAGCCCTGAGCTGTGCAAAGGAAGGGGAGAGGACCAAGTGCATCCAACGAGCAGCATCTCATGCAGAAGAAGAGCCTCAGTGCTGCGTGGGTTGGATTTATTCGGGTTCGCTATTGCACATTTTACCACCACGGTTTGCTAGAAGCCCCAAGATTCAGTATTAGGAGTTTGCATCTCTATGCTTACACTGGCACTAACTTCCTCACAGCGCCTAGTGCCAAAAGAAACATGGAGGGAGACATGCGAAAGCAGGTATTCGGCAGTGGAGCAGTTCGCCATTGCATCAGCGGCCTCAGGTTATTTTTACGAGGAGCGCAGAGCGCACGCTTGGCCACAGCTCATTAGTCTCCCAGGGCAAAACGTGGAGGAGAAACCAGCTTAGTCACGACGCTTTGGAAAAGGGTAACCTCAGCGGGGGCACGGGGCCTCTCTGCCTGGAAACAGGCCCGTCAAAATAGGTTTCTTCAGTTTCCCATCTCATTGCCCCATGAGGGAGGAGAGAGGAAAGGATCTTTTTCTCTATAAGAAAAGGGAAAGGGATACATTGGTATCCTTGCATGGGTTTAGCTACGCAGCACAGGGATGTGTCTGCATCTTGAGCTCACGCCATAGGAGACGGGACATCCATCCTTGGTCTGGAGATGGAGATTTGGGTCCCTGATGTCCCCGAGCCATGTCTGCATGCTCCTGCACTCGCTCCACCCTTCCCGACATGGTTTATTGAGTGCAGAGAGTTTTATGAAGCACTTCCAAAGCCAGTTTCACACCATAGCCCAGGCAGACACATCCCAAGCACCACCGTGGCTTTTCCTCAGCAAAATTAAAGGAATCATTAAATATTTCAAAAAACCAATTTCCCTCATTTTTAAATTGCGGTGGAGGTTATTATTAAGTAAAACATCCACAAGAAACAGCAGTGAATGACTCTGTCCCTTCATACACTCTTACAGGAAATTAAAGATCCATTTTTAGCAGTAAGTACAGGAGAGCGATGCTTGCAGGTCCCAGCTCGGACCCTGGCCTTATTGCACTGGGGACATCACACCTAGAGATGGTCCCTTCCCAAGTGCTTAAAAATTCCACATGCAAATCAAAAGGAGGCATGAGATGGGTAAGTGCCTTGCAGTTCAGCAGCAGAGATGAGAACGGATGAGCTAGCTCCGAGTTTGCTGTCTCCAGGAGGGAAAAACAAACAAACAACCCCCCTCCCCAACAAAATCCAAGGATACAGAGCACAACAAGTGTGCTTTTGGCAGAAATTCAGAGGCCTGATGAGCTCACTAGGACCTGCTGGGAGACACAAACATTCCCTCCAGGAACACCTGAAAAATATCTGGGGTTCACCACGTGATCCCCAACGGGAGCTGGGTCTTGCTCAGATGTCCCCCCTGAGATGTGGCTGGGACTTTGGTGGCGCTGTCCTCCAGGAGGACCGTGAGAAGGCCTGCACCCCTCCACGACACAGGGGATGGACCCACAGACGTCAGACATGCACCCCGCCTGGGGCAATTGCACCTCTCCTCCCCGTTCCAGGTTACATCAGCATATCAAGTCTTACATGCGGTAATGAACCTGGATGATTGATGCCTTGGCGCTGCTCCAGGAAGCTCTTTCCCAAGGACAAAAAGGCATGGGAGGGGTTTGGAGGACAAGGAAGGAGAGTGTTGGAATAACGTGGCCTGGGAGGTGGTTCCTGGTGGCCCTCAAACACAGATCCATCACATCTGCAAGCATGACCAGAGCCAAATGCGGGTTACAGGGCTGGAAGGGCTTCCTTTTTGCTCAAAGTGAACTTTTTGGTAGCTTATTGGTTCCAGACAGCAAGTTCAGGGGAGCCACACAGCTCTCACACTCCCAGGGAAGCTGTTACGATAAAGACATCCCACCAGGAAGCTCTGCAAACCCTTCTTTGGGCTTAGCAGAAAACATCACTCAGCCTCTTCCTACAATTCACATCATTTGTTTTAAATGTAACTTTAATTCCTGACAAGCAATGTGCAGGGGATAAGAAAAACACAACCACGATAGATGAGCCTTCAGCTCCCCCACCACACTCTGACCTGTACCAGACAAGATGAAATACGGACAGAAACGTCTCTTTAGGAGGAAGCCCATTAATGGGAGTTTCAAGAGGAGTCAAAGGAGCATCACCAACTACAGCTCTTGCTCACCCTACAGCCTGTATGGTGCTTTGCAGAAGAAACACACCTTTCAGATGGAACGGCTATCTCAGATGTTTGCAACCGATTCATCTTTAGTGCACAACACGTCACCATGACTGTAGTGCCAGGACACACCACACCGATTTAGTGGAGCTGTGCCACCCTCCCAAAAATTACAGGTAGGGAACTGCAGCACAGGAAGATGAGAGATCAAAAATCCCCAGAGATCTGATGCCACCTACATCTCCTGCGATCAACGTCTGGTAGCTTTTGGTCTTCTTTCCTACCCCTCTTCCTCCTCATCCAGCATGTTTTGAGAGATCAGACATTTCCTACCTCTCCAAGCCTACGCGGCTCTGCGAATCAGACACAGAAAATATTGCTTATTTAAAAGAAAGCCTGAGGAAAGAAACCTTAATTATCCAAACAGCCAGTGGCCATCATGGAAAGTCACATTTACCATGGAGGAGAAGGGAGAGAGCCAGCCTGGGATTTTCAAAATCCCCAATGCTGCTGTAGCAGCCAGTGAGCAAATGGGGCCGAGCGTTTCAAAAGCCCACATCTGCCTGGGGCTGTGCCCACGGAGAAACCCGCTCATGTCCGAGCCCAAACAGCAGCCCATGAAGGCTGTGCTTTTTTGGGAACCTGCCCTTGAAGGCACAGCCAAGGACTCCCTCGTCATTTGGGGGTCATGATAAATATCACACGAGGGTGAGGAACGGCCTGTTATCCTTGCGAGGCAGAAAGTATTCCCCAAGGGGTAAGGTCTTCAACACAGAAACACAAAGCAGCAGAAAGAAGAAATCGTTTACAAAACAAAGCGCTAACACCCAAAGTACTAACATTAGGTGAATGTCACTTGGTCAGCTGGAAAGCCTGATACTGTGCAATCAAACCACAATCTCCGATCAGGTCCTCTTGGTCCAAAGACACACAAGCACAGAAGTAACTGGGAGGCTTTTTCCCTGGCACTCGGGGAGAAGCTCCGTGCTCCCAGCAGAGCAGTTTCCCAAGCCAGCACAGTTATGGAGATGTGATGAGACCACGGTACCTACCGGTTTGGGGCAGTGGATGTATCTAGCAAGGCTGATGATCAAGTCATGAGTGATTGGATCCACCAGGTTTCGAAAGCTGGCGTACCGATAGAGGACATCATCCAGAGAGGTCGACTCCATTCCTAAATCCTACAGAAAACAGGGTAAATGAGCAACATTAGATGTGCTATAAAAGCCAGTGCTAGCATGGGTCTTAAAATTAGCCCACGTTGGTGATCCCCACGAAGAAGCCAAGAAGAAAGTGATCCCCACCACCACCCAACACAAGGAAGGGACACATGAGCACGTCAGCAGGGGGAAAGCCGCACTCCTGTGCTTTATCTGCTCTGCAAAGAGGTGTTGGGGCTGCAGGATGAACACCCCAGTGCCTCTCACAAGCCACAAATCCACCGAGCGAACAGTATGCTTGCAACATGGTAAAATCAAAGATGATTCCAGAGAACATGATAGCTTGATCAGCATGAAACTGGAATTGGAGAATAAATATAGCATAGATGTGCTCTGGGTCTGCTGTGCATAGGCAGGAAGGAATGAGCCTAAAATTGCAGCAAGAGAGGATAAACTGGGGGGAGGGGGTGAATAGCAAAGTGCTGGACTAGATAGCCTGGGGAAGGGGTGGAGGCTCTGCCACTGGAGACTGGAGAAAGATGTGTCAGGAATAGTTCAGATGGAGCTGATCCTGCTCTGGGGATGGATCAGACCTCCTGAGGTCCCCTGAAGACTATTTTCTCTGATTTTCAGTGCTCAGACATAATAATTTGAGGAATTTTGGCAGAGAACTCATCATTATATGAAATATGTTAGTGCACTGGGACAAGGAGGAGTAGGGTTATATATAGTGTACTCCTTTTACTTCAAATATTTTATCTCCACTATGTTTTGTTCCTCAGCAGCAGCTGATTAGGGGACAGGACAGCACTCCTCTCAGATGAATGCACATTGCAGCAAGGTCCATCAGCCACCCTATAGGATGGCCAGAGCCAGTCCATCAAGGAGATGTGCCTCACAGGTCCTGTCCAACACCAGAGGTCCAGGACAGCTGGCTCATTTTCTAGCCCTGCCTTACTGGGTGAGCTTGAGCAAGCCATTTCCCTTTTACCTTTTATTTTTGACAAGAATAAGATGTTTTGTATTTCTCTTCAAAGGTCTGCTTCCATTTTTAAAGACTGAAGCCCAGAAGCAGCCTCCTCTACTTGATATGGATGGGATTTAGGAAAATGAAGACCTATGGGTCCTACTGCATTTCACGAAATTCATCTCTCCTTTGGGTGTCGCATCCACCTTTCCAGATAACCTCTACAAGACTCAGGTGGGCAGGGATATACCCACGCTGAGACCTGCCTGCCACCCTGCCATGCATCTTGGCAAGACAGAGCCCCTACACTATTAAAACAACATGGAAGTGGTTGTTTGACAGCCACCACTGAATAGTGGAGATGTAACTTGGTAAGGAAGAACTGACCACCAGCATCGTTCCAGTGCAAACACTTGTGTAGGAAGCCACAAACTCAGGTCTTTCAAGCCCTCACTGGCAAAGGGAGCTGGGTTTGTAAGCTGGTGGGCTGGTCCAACTCTGAGTGTCTACTCCTGCTTCTTGAACCACAACACAAATGAGGAGTCATTTCAACTGAAAAACCAGGCAATGGTGAAATCCTCATATCTGTATCTCCACTAGCATTGAGGAAAACTACTTCTGACCCCCAAGAACAGCCACACTAGAGACAGAGACTTGTGCACAATTTACATCAAATACCAAGTCCTCCTCCCACGTAGCTGGTGGCATCTGCCATGAAGAGTTTCATGATGTTTGAAAACACACGTGTCTCTGGGGGTGAAAAGGCCTGGTGCCCAGCAATGGCAATGCTCCCAGGGATTAATTGTGGTGCCATCAAACCAAACTGGCCCAGTTCTACAAAGAATTTGAAGCTGAAAAGAGCTGAGCTGCAAAAATGAGGTGGAAGTTTCAGGTGAAAAAGGAATGAGCAATGCAAGAAACATGCATAAAGGGGAAAGCATTTGGTGATCTGGTCCTCTTCAGGAAAATCAACCGGCTACAGGGATGAAATACAAGAGGGGACCCCAAGGGCAGGAGGTGCTGTCGTGTGAAGCTGGAGAAAGTAAAACATAAAGGTTATTTATAAGGTGCCAGTAATAGGAAGGTGGTATTTGGCCAAGTGACTCAATAACACAAAAAAAACCCCAAACCCCCCAAAAAAGAAAAATGTCAGACACACAGCACAGAGTTGGGACAATCTTATTCACCATCATCCTGCAAAAACCAGCCTTCCTGCCTCTCTTTTTATTTACAGCTCAGACTAATAACTTGTTATTTATCGAACATCTTGCACTTCTGCAGAACTTGCCAGGCGAGGACATTGGAGCATCTCACAAACGCAAATTGCATTTATCACCCACAACCGCAAGTCCTCACAATGCATTTAAAAGGAAGGCATCGCACAGAGGCATTATCTCCCGTACACAGCTAAGCAGAGCAGCTCAGTGAGATGTCAAGCCCTGCAGATGAGAGAAAGGAGTCCATCTCAAACATGTGCCCCAGCCAAAGCACCGTGGCTCCCCGCCCTCGCAGTATAAACACAGCTTTTGCCCAAACAAGTAGAAATGCAGTAGGGTTGGATATAGCTGCTGTCGTAGGAAATAAAAAAATCAACATGGCAGTAAGAAAGTAGTTTTACATGATCTAAAACCTAAAAAAACAAAACAAAACAAAAAAAAAAACAAACAAAAAAATTAAAAAAAAAGGGGGGGAGGTAATAAGATAATTACAGACTTATACATATACATATGCATAAAGACGAAGCAGAAAAACAGAAATACAGTTCAGGAGCTTCAGCTATCAGAAATCCATGATCCCTGTCAGACCCAGGACACAGATGGGGACAGAAATGTGTGGCCAAGGGTGGGGACTGTCCCCAAGTCCTGGCACCGCTCTGAATTTGATCAGTTTAGGTGTGCATTAAAAGCCCCCCGAGAGCCTTCCTCCCGCCGATATCCCCGAGCACGGCCGCTCCAGGGTCACAGTTTGCAGCTCATTATTGACAGCCACACATGCAATTTGTTGATAATTTACATGGAAAAGTTCCCTTTTTCCTGCCCCTAGTGTTTTAATACAGCAAATCCAAGCCAATAACAACCTGGCCCCCTGCAATAAATTGGAGCCTGTCCTGAGCTCAGAGATGCTCCGGTCCCAACGAACTGCATGGGAAGGCACATTGGTTGCAGGTGCTGATGCTCTGTGACTTCAGACAGGCTGAAAACGATCATCTTCACTTAAAAAGATAATCTATTCCATCTTAAAACACTGGCTGTAGCAGCCAGAGGGATCTCATATTGCGTGCAATTACAGCTCACACCACAAACGAGGTTGCAAGTCTTCACCTTCCTTGTTATTTTTAGGGGCATCACCGCAGCACTGACCAAGTTAACGCCGGCTTTGCTGACTGCAAACATGCCACTTAGGAAAAAAGAGCCTAGGCGGTTAAAAACCCCCAGGAGCGGGGCTGTTCTCCCTTGCCGGGAGCACCAAAAAAAGCCTCAGAACAACCAAATCCAACCAGCCACAAAACCCGACCAGCCAATGCGCCCACTGATTGCAAACATACCTAGTTTGGAAAATAAAGTGGCCGACTTAGGATCTATCTCATGGCTTCTGCCAAGTTTGCACTTAAAAAAAAAAAGAAAAAAAGAAAAAAAAAAAGAATTAATCTCAGCGTTGAGCTGAAGAGCTAAGATGAGGGCATGAGCTCTGCTCCCCAGGAGCAGCACTGTGCCACCCCGGCCAGCCCACCAAGGCTGCTCCGGTGCCGTTGGGTTTAATTAGGCTGGAAAAACAAATTCCTCCATTCAAGACCATCTTCATCCTCACGTATTTCGGCACAGTGCGGATCCACAGGTGCCTGTGCAGAACTGGGCTCCTTTGCAAGAGAAAAAAAAAAAAAGCAGGGGGGGAGAAATAGAAATTGTGCAGGTCATGTAGGGCAGGGAGATCCCCAACAGAAACTCCCACTCCTTCAGGGAGAGAAACACCTCTCCTAACAGCAGTGTGGATGTCACCTTCCCAGCTTGGTGGAGCTCAACATTAGGACCGAGCAAACATGAAGAGCTGGATTTGGCCCACGGTCATGTGGCATCGCTGGCAACCACCACGCTCTACCGAAGGAGCTGGTTTCGGGGCATGGTAGAAGTAATCCCGCACACACAGCACTCAACACACTGGGATCTTTGAGGATCAAACCAGGCTTAGCATCTTGCCACTTCTGTTTAAGCATCTCAAAATTCTGCCAATTTTCTCTTAAGCTAAAATTAAAATGTAGAACCAATAAATCAGAGAATTTCTCCTCCTCTCTCATGGGAGAGCTTACATTTTTCACATGAAGTATTCCCTCCTCCCTCCTGGTACACATTTTTTACGCACAGATGTCTTTCTCAGCTGCTCCCTAAATCTCTCTGCCACACCAGCATAGTCTCTTTTCCACCACATGTAATATTTTAAAGCCACTCAAGGCTGAAACTTGTTCGAGGCCAAGTGATGAGCTCATGTGCAATTTAATAACTTAGCACCAGTTCGTGCTGTCAGCAGCAAATCACGAATCGCTAGCTTTGGAGAAAACGCCCAGCATCTGGCTCGAGTCACTTGGGTGTTTTTTCAGCACGTTCCCTTTTCCTAGGGGATCTTTACCTGGATAGCAAGTGCAACTTTCAAATAGGAAGGGTATAAGGGTTTAAAATGATGGTATTTATGAGTCAGGCAGGACCATGGCTTTCTTGGTGTAGGCTGGAGGGGTGGTTTTCCAGCGTGCACCCCAAACCCTGCACCGTGCTGAGATGGTTTGGGAAGGTTTGTGCATGCGCGGCAGGAGAAGGGGAACAACTCTGCATCCCTGAGCCACCTCGAGCCCTGACATCCCCATGGGCACTGGCAGGAGGGGGCTGAGAGGACATTTCAGAGCAGCACATTTGACAGCACATCTGCCCGTGTGAGGCAGCCGGAGCCAACTCGAGAAGGATTTGGAATTAATGACACTCAACGAGCAGAGAAAGTTGAGGATGCAGAAGGGACTGAAAGCAACCCAAAGGCTGTGAGTGGATCAAAAAGCACCAGGGAAGAAGCTGCCGACCCTGACAGTAGGCAGCTCCCTGCGACTTGAGCTGCTGCCGCCGAATCTGTCTTACCAAACCGTGCCCCGTACTGAGCACTTCAGCTCAAGTCTCGCTTTGCCAGGCAAGACTAAGGACTGGGGAGAGGAGATCACTTTGGGACTAAGTAGAAAAGCAAGAGTCTTGCTCGACTCATTTTGCTGCGCGTCCTCCCTGCCGTCACTCATGACCTTCCTGCAATTTATCTGATTTGTTTCCAGCTTTAGGAGGCTGAGAGAAAGCCAAAACAGCTCATCAGTTCTTGGGGATGGCTTACCCACTGGAATGAAAGCTTCCTGCTACTAACTAGTTGCATTCAGCCTCCACAGGAGTCTTCTGCAAATGTAGCAATGTAAAGCTATTAGAACTAAAAAAAAAAACAAAACCAAAACAAAACAAAACCAACACAACAAAAACACACCAACAAAAACCAACAACAACAAAAACCCAAAACAAAACAAAAACACAAACAAACAAAAAAAACCCACTGTGAAGGAATTAGAAATTTAAATCGAAGAAGTCCCGCAGAAAAATGTAATGCCTCCCTCCACGGCAGCCAGCAATGGAAACTTCCCAGCCACAGCCACGAAAGGCATAAGAGAACCCAATTATTTTGGAAGAACACCAGGTCAGGTGAGAGCCCAGGCATGGTCACGCCTGCTGTCCCGCAGAGCCGATGCTGTGCTAGATGCTGTCTTCAACCTGGGTCCCTTTTGCCAGCAACAACCACAGAAGCGGCCCTTCCACTCAAAAACCAGCCCAAACTAAGAGCTCACCATTGACTTCCCCAGGCCAACACCACCCAAGCAATGCTGTTTTCCCAGTGAAAAAGGCAAGGTAAATGCAAGGCATTTGAGAGCCATAGCCCCAGCTTATCTTTCCCTAGTGCCAGGTAAAACAACTTGTTATTCCCCTTCTGCTGCCTGTTAAACACAGCACAACAGCTAACAGTTGAGCAACAGGCTTTTGGAGCTCCAAGTCGCATTTCCATGAGACGCAGCATCGTGTAATATGCCCTTAAGCCACAAGAAGCCACAAACAACGGAAGTCAAGCCCATTTTTGCTTATTAAACTATTTATCACTGCAAATTGAATTGCAATTAGAGGAAAATTCAGCAGGTCCATGTAAGAAGTCATACAAGAAAGCAGGTTATGCTGTTGCTGCCTTCATTAACACGGAGCAAATGCAGTTACCGCCTTCCCAAATGAGGTTACTGTGCAAAATATCACCCTGAGCTCCTGCAATCACGGCTGCTTATAAATATCCTGATAGCTGCTATTTTGGCCAGCACCTCTTCCAAAACTGTTTCTTATCTCCACTAATAGCCAGGGCAGCATAATGAATATCCAAGCGGAGAGATTGGTATTATAAACAAGGGTCGGGCATGAAGGAAGAGAAGGATTAATATTATGCGCGATCCATCATCTGCAGCAACTTATCTGGGTAAAATGATTTCATGAGGTGAGCATTAGCAATGTGGTGAGTAAGGTCAGCTCAGAGACACAGGCATGTGAGATGTGACTCAACAGCGAGCTCAGCGTGGGTTGCTCAAAGGCTACAGGGTTGGTTTTCTTGATGGAGGACATATTTAGCTGCTCAACCTCCATGCCTTGTGAAACACCCCCTTGAAAACAAGCAAACAAAATAGTTCTTGCCTTTAATCTTTAGGATGTTCGACTCCATCACAAATCCTCCGGTGTCTGGTTGACTTACAGGTTAGCAAGCCACCGTAAAACTTGGTGTTTATGGATTTGCCAACTGCAATCGGCCGTGGCTGGCCACAGCGTCCAGGATCAGCCTCCACCTGTTTTGCACATGACGAGCCCTCTGGCATTTGCTTCACAGCTACTAAGTTTAGTGCTGCTTTACTTTCCTATGGGACAAGACTAAGGGATATGGAAGCACATTGTTGGGAAGATTGTCTGCCCGGCACATTTATTGCAGCCCGACAGCCCTGGTCATCCGCAGACCTCCCTTATAAACCATCCGTTTATACATTGCAATACGGTGTTTTACACAAGCTATAAACAGCTTAATTCTTCACTGGGTATCCTAAGGAAACAAAGGTTGAAACAGTCACGCTGTCCATCCACCTCCTTCTCCTCTTCCCCAAACAGCTTTTTAAACATGTGAACCAATTTCATGGGTTGAGAGGGGAATAAAGCATCTGAAAGGTAATGACTTTCCGACAGGTTTGGGGAAAAAAACCCCAGACCTCAGCAATGAAAAGATGCCCAACTTTGCACCTTTGAAGAAGGCAGGCAGCAGTTAGCAGCCACCCATGGTTTGGCTGTGACCAGGCAGCTGGTGGTGGGACCAGTACGTCTGGATGGGGCATCGCAGAAGGCACCTTGGGAACCTCCAAACAAGCCAGCAATTGCTACTGCAAATTTCTATGTCTAATCCACCAGAATGGTGCAAAAATGGAGTTTAAATATGTGGGATATTTTCTGTTTAAGAGAGTAAATATTGGTTTGGAACCAACGATCGCTCATTCAAGCCTCAAGTGAGGGTGCAGTTAGAGAGTCAATGTTTCAGAGTAGAAGTAAACATTTCCCTGGCAGACTGACTCAAATAATAAATGGTGGCAGCTTGAACCCCCTCCAGGAGGCTGGAATTATAGAAACTCAGAGATGGATTATTGGGCAGAGATACGATGCCGCCATCCAGATAATAAACAACTGCGAATAAGAGATTTGCAGAAGAATGCACTGCATTTATTTTAAACTGCAAGGCAAATGCAATTACCCCAATTGGAGTCTGGCCAGAGCACAGCTAACAGACTTCTTCAGGAAAGTGCCTGTGGATATTTAATGAGAATGGATAGCCTCAGCTACCCATCCTGTCTTGATTTACAGTGGGATCCCAGTATAGAAAAAGCTTGGAAACACTATTTGGGGAAGGTGACTCCAGGCCTTCCTTTGAACAATTCAAAAAAATTTAGATCCATCACTGCCTTTAACACAAGCGTTTGTCTTAAGCTCTCAAAATACATTCACTCAGCCCTTCAAAACCAGCGGGAGTCGCCCGCATCCCGGTTTCCCATCCAACCCAGTGCATCAATCAGTGGCCATTGCTCCAGCTGGGGCTCCAGCCCCAAGCCAGCATCCTGCTGGCCATGCAGAGCCTGCGCCAGATGGCTTCTGGTGGGACTTGCCACTTCTTTCTCCTGCTCCCCAGACAGATGGGTGACACCAGCAACCTCCCAGCAGTCTCAGCCCTAAGGTGCAAGAGCCTCTTTTGCTCTGCACCCAAACGCTCCCAGGGAGAGAGATTCCCCACGGTTTTCCTCCTGCAAAGGAAAGACAGGGGCAGAAAAAGCCACAGATCTAAGGGCGCGATGTGGAGGAGGCTGTGAGCAAACACACCGGTCTCTCCAGTTTGCCGATAGCCAAGTGCTAACACCGAAGGGCCGCTCTCACGGCCTCCTCACCTCCTGCTAGCCAACTCCACCCAGAGCCCACCACATTACATGGCTAAAATCCAAAGAAAAAGGTTAATGCATCAACCCAGCAAGACACCCACTCTATTAACTCTGCTCTTGCTGCTGGAACTCCCATTAACAACTCCGCAGTGAAGCATTAAAAGGAAATATGACAAATTTAATCAAACATCTGCCATTTCTTTCCTCGTGTGTCTGCTCAAAGAGCTTGCTGGAGCAACCCAGATGCCGACTGGAGTGTCCAAACCACAGGTCAGAAGCAGAACTTCAATTTATCATTCTTTTTGCCCTGTGACTAGTGCCTTTGACTATTAAAGGCGGTAGGGGGTTGCACAGGGACTCCTGCCCCAGCGCGGGTCAGTGGCTGATCCTCAGGACAAAGGCTATGCACCTCTCCCCCCTGCCACCCCAAATGCAAAAAAATACTTATTTTCCCTTGCAAAAGTCCCCAAGATCTCTGTCGGAAAATGAACTTAGACGACAGAATGCTTCTCATCTCCCGTCAGGTAAGGATCCAGGCTTGTCACCTAAGCTCAGTCTACTGTCAACTCATATGAAGATGGTGATTCATCCTATTCTAAGGCAGCTGGGCTGAGTCAGTCTCTGGATGTGGCTGTCTCTATCAGTTATCCGCCAAGAAAAGCCTCTCTAATTAGCTTATCCTAGACATTTAATGTTTAGGCAACTGGAGCAGGAAAATCCCACTCGTACTATTCTGACCTTTGTTTTCCAACACAGCAAGCGCAGAGCTCTGCATGGCTTTCATACCCACTCTTCCAGCCAAAGAACAGCCCCATCTGTTTTGCAGCTGATCATCCATCAACACTAGTTATGTTTTTAAGTCTTGCTTAGGCCCCCTTTGTTTTGTTGGAGGTAACTGGGAGCTCAGACAACTCTTGTCCTTGGGAAGGTGACAGTAGATGCCTTGTGGGCACTGAAGAATTTTATTTGTTCATGAAGATATTCTACTACGTTGTGTTCACATGCACTAAATACACACGTCTTTATAGTAAGTATTTACGTGAAAAACAACAAAAAAGGCAGAACTGAGATCCTTGCGGGAAAGGGGAAGAGGTTTCCAAATAGAAGACGACACTGTCAGATGGGGAGGAATCACTCGTCTTCATAATTTCCACTGCCTGTTAGAGACTGCCTCGGTGTCTGGGCGTAGAGTAAGTGAATGATTCCCGATACAAGAGCAGCATTTACAATCACGTGCCTTTCCCTGTTTGAAATTACAGACCACTCTCCCCGCACACGCTACAATTGATAAGAGTTCTTGAAGCAACACCGAGTCTACAAGCACTTCGTGCAATCTGCTCCTTATCCCCCACCTGCACAAACTGCATTTCATTAACAGTAATGAGCCAGACACCCTTGCTTTACACATCCCTGCAAATATCTCTGCTAAGGGATACGGTAAGAAGAAAGCCCAAAAATCTTGACTCAGATGGCTCAACATTACTCATGAATCAAACAGGCAACAAGGCTTGAGCAACTGTGCTGTCTGTCCATCCTTCCCCCTCCGTCCTTCCCCAGGTAACTCTGTGGGTCAGCCAGTCTCATTAAACTATGGGAAAGGGGCAAAACTCTCAAAGGTAATTAAGGTCCTGTAAGTTTGGGGGAATCGGTGTCAGGGGAAGGAAGAGATTCCAGTAATGAAAGGACCCGGACTTGGCTGCGGTGCACCCTGCATGGCAGCAGATGGATGGACAGGAGGACAGATGGTCTGCAGCTGGGCCAGATGGTCCACAGCTGCTTTCAGGGTTGCCCAGCTGGGACCTCAAGGAGGACACTGGGAGCAGCTGGGTTTTCCCAGAGCTGAGGTTTGGCTGATGTGACAGACAACCAAGATAAGCCTGTAGGAAAGCCAGCCTCACCCGGTCCTGCACTGGGGACCGCCCTCTTTTCTAAACAGAAAAGATGAAAGAACAGGAGTCCTCACCTCTCTTGCCTGCTCTAATCCAGCCACTTTCTCCAAGTTGCCCTCACTTCACAGATTAACACAACATGGCATGAGCTGCCTGGCTCTGACATTAATTCTGTTGAACCAGCCTCTCGTTAGCGGGAAAGCAGGATTTATTGCCTTGGCCCACTTGAGCCCCATCTCCTGTTTCCAGCAGCTGCCACCATGAGAGATTGCAGGAGGAGGTCAGCACAGGTCTCCATCTGATGTACAATGGTGCAATCCTGCTCGCCGGGTAAAAAGGCCTCTCTGAGCACAGCATAATCAGCTGCTCCCAAGGGAAGGAGATCCCAATACAGCCAAGTACAGAAGGAATTGCAAATCATGGTTGAAAAGTCACATTTGCTTTTCTACCCATTCAAAACGCTGCTTTCTGAAGATCTCCCCTCCTCTCCTCAGCCAGGAGAGCTGTTGCAATCCAACTATGGAAAAAGAAACTTGATAGTTTCAGGGGATCAATCAGGTCTGTGTTAGCAGCGCCGCAGTGGGGATTACCCACACCTATCTGATACGGGGGGGGTTTGTTTTGATGTACAGCTCTGCCAAGCAGCGAGCATGCAGACAGCCATGTGAGCCACCGGGAAACACTCCCACGGCATCCCCAAGTACTGAAATTCCCAGGCATGTTGTGCTGAACCTGCACCATTGATAATGATGTTACCGTACCACTGGGAAGCCTCCTGGACCCCCCCAGTGCCCAAAAGAAATCAATCCGTTACTGCACATACAATAAGAGCTTGCAATCCAATAACCGCTATCTAAAACCCGGTTTCACTTCCAAGCCCTGGGTTGATTATTATTGCATTAGCTATGGAGGGTTGTATTGTTAGCACTCAACGAATGCTAAGCTCTACTTCAAAGGGACTGAATTTCAGCGGTGGAAGACTACACAAATGCTTCGACAATTGCTTTGGGATCCTTCAAAGCAGATAGGTGCTAGAATAAAACCTAAGATCTTATTGATACAGGCGTTAGTAAAAATAAGCATCAATGATTCCTCAATACAGCTCCTTTCCAGAGTAGGTTATTCAAGGGAAGTAATTTAAGACATCTTTGAGAGAGAGAAATATTCAATTAACTCTTTAAACCAGCTGCCATGGAACAATAGGAACATTACAAAAAGGTCATTTAAATGAACAAATTGCAGCTGATTCCAATAAAAACATGTCAAGCCTTTTTTTTTGTGCCGCTTATACCACTGCAGAAGCCTGACTGAGAGGACGGCAGGGACAGAAACGGATTTGGATGGATAGTGGCAAGGGAAGGGCCGGACACTGCAACGCGCACCACTGGCACTACCCCAAGCACACCAAATACATCTCCCGTGCATTGCCGTGGCCTTGGGCTGCCATTAGTACCTCTGGAAAGCAAACACATGGCTGAATCAGAAGGTGAAATGTTTTGCCATAGCCAAAACCATGCCCTGGTAGGCAAGGCACGATCCTCCTCTGTCTTAGCCTGAGCACCCTGTCCTCTACCTATCGCTGCAAGAAGACACATACTAAAGATTTTGCGCTGTAAAACCTTTGAGGGAACAAGATACAGGTAGATTTTAGCTCAAAGCAAGAGATGAGAAAATAGGGTTGAACTTGACATTGAAATAAAACCTCCCTGCCCCTTTTCTGCATGAAGACTTATCCCGAGTTAACAACAGCCTATTCCACACCAAGGATGAAGCCTCTTTCTATGCTCGGTACCTTCTCAACAGTTAAAAGAGGCTTCTAGTAAAGGAGCAAAACAAACAAATCCCACAGCACCAAACTCATTTTCTTACTTAAGACAGAGCAACGGGAATGGAATAAAAATAAAGGTTTCCACAGCTTCTAACAGCTTGCCAAGAAGGCCAGCATCGCACAAGTAATTAATATGGACAACATGAATTTCAATTCTTTCATTTGCAAATCCAACATCACGGTTAATCTCAAGCATGGACAAAGTCCATTAATAAAGCAGATTCATGTAATGGGATTCAAAGCAATGGCAAATCAATACATAACACACTTGTATGCTAGAATAATCTATGCTTCGCATAATAATCACGGTAACTGTAATGCTGTGCATTTATATGGAGACATATTCAAGACCAGCCCAGGCCACCTAATGAGCTTGGCGGGGTCTGTTTCTCCTGCAGTGGGATGCAGCCGGCACCGGGAACGAACGGCTGCTGAAGAACCACCCAGCAAGAAAAACAGGCAAACCAGTGCACGAAGCGGTTGCAGCAGGGAGAAGAAATCAGGAAGGATGCTATTGAACAGAGAGGGCTGGCACTCCTAACTTC
The DNA here is from genome assembly GCA_008921705.1 of Burhinus oedicnemus. Taxonomy (NCBI): domain Eukaryota; kingdom Metazoa; phylum Chordata; class Aves; order Charadriiformes; family Burhinidae; genus Burhinus; species Burhinus oedicnemus. The sequence goes on from VFFE01007832.1 coordinate 907,899, forward strand.
AGCCGAAAAAAGGGAAAAGGATATATTACGTGCCATCATCTTCTTGTGATTACGATTAAAAGAGGCTTTCATCGCTGAACGGAGATGCACACCCATGGTTATCATCCAACGTGTTCCCAAAAGCCACGCGAGGGGCTGGGGTTGCCTGAGCAGCGCAAGGAAGGGACAAACTCCTCAGCAATCCCATTTCATGAATTAGACTCGGAGCTGGCGGCTCGTTTCTCCCCAGACAGTGACAGCAGGCGGTTCAGAAGCAGTTTCATTAAACACCCACCACACGCACTTTTGCACAAAGACACCCGCCGCATCGAGCCGGCGAGCTATCCCCCTAATTGCAGGATGATAACAGACACGCTCTGGAACCAGCCACATCCACGCAGCTCCAGCCTAGGGGAAAGCAGGGGTATCACCCACTTCTCCAATTAGCTCCTAATCAAGCCTGTAAAATGCCTTTTTTGCAGGAGCTGTGCCTAAAAGCACGTGATGCCAAGGCGATAGGCAGCACGACAGCTAAGGCTGCATCCAGCAAGGCATGGCATGGCTGTACAGCTGAAGCCCCAAAGGACGCCTGGCACCAACATCCACACGCAGTGAGGGTTTCCCACCGGCACTGCTTTGCCTGCGATGCTCCGATCACCGCCAAGCTCCACGTCTGCATAAAAAAATACTGCAAAGGTGTCAGAGCTGACTCCAAACAGAGAGGTACAGCGGGAGCCACGGAGAGCCGCTACCCGCTCTGTCCCTGTCTCTTCCTTCTGTTTTCAGGCAGGTTAAGTGACTTTCCCAATTTTTCACAGGGGAAGATGATCAAAGACTCCTTAAGTCTCACAAATGATGGAGTTATTCTCGTTTTGGGGAGGCCCTCCCATCCCCGTTGGTTATCAGCGGCAGGAGTCAGGGCTCTCCATGTTAGTTGCTGAATTGCTGCACCATCTTGGGCAAATAATTTCTCTTTTCTTCAGCTTCCCCAGCAGGAAGAGGGAGGAGAAAACCATGGAAAACGGAGCAGATCTACAGTGGTGCAAAGGTGCCGGAAGATGCAGGCAGCATCCTCCACACCTTGCAAAGCCTGCTCCCCAGCCCCGGGGCACTGTGAGTTTATAGAGTTAATGCTGATAACCACACTGCTTAGTCCCTCCAGGGGGAAACCAGGGAGGGAACTGAAAGTTCGAGGGGAGATGATTTCCCTTAAAATCTCTCCTCAAGTCCCTCTGGTCTCGCCCTGGGCACCCGGCAGAGCCCTCCTCTCCGGGAGGTGCTTGCCCCTGAAGCTCATCAGCCGCTGGCAGGACCCTTCCTCTGTCCTCCACTGCAGGCTCAGATGCGTTTACCAAGACAGAGCGATCCCAGCTCACCTCCTCTCTCACTTAACCGGTTCCCTTCCCCTCATCTTTGATGCCTCAAAGGCCCCGTGGGGTATGCCAAGAGTCCTGCCCTGAACAATCCGGAGAAACTGAGTCTGAGCGAGTTAAACCCACATCCCCAAACTCACGCTCTGCTGCCTTCTGCCTTTAACATCCACATTTGCAAACACCTTTAGTTGGGAGGCCACGGTTCTGCTCTCCTCCTTCTCCTTCGGGATATCTTCTCTCATGCTTGCCAAGTCAGAAAACCACTTAAATACCTGATTAACTATAAGCACATGTTTAAGTCCCACTGAAGCCAAAGGGCTTTGATTAGCAGAGCACTTAATACAGGTTTTTCCTACGCAAAACTTCTCTCCTCCACTGCCCTCTCCACCCCAGTCCCTTCACGGCAGCGCGGGGCACGACTTGAGAAGCAATGGCCAGGACACAGGGCGGCCATCAGCTCGCCAGAGCGAAATGCAGCTCAAGAGATCGGCCGAAGAGCAATCAGCACAAAAGCAGGCAACGAGACCCCAGGAGACACAGGCCATTTGGAGGCTGGGCTGGGCCAAGAAGCGCTCTGCCCTGCCAGAGCCAAGCGCGCTCACTGGCCAGCAAAGGTTTCCAGTAAGTGCTATGAAGATCCTCCTCTTCGTTTCACCACACATCCCTGCAGAAGGGCTCGGAGGGCGGTGGCTGCGAGGGATGTGACACATTAACCCACGCGGGGCCAGGGACCCCTGCGCTCGGCCAAGAAGAAAAATTCATCCCAGGTTTCATTTGTGGTGGTGAACAGACACAGAAAATAAAGAGCCTCGCCGCTGCGCGCCATGCCTCTTGCCATGTTTGCAGGCTCTGGGTCCTCTCCGAGGGGGGAGAGGTGGTCTCTGCACCCCCAAACCCACAGCAGCACCCCAAAGCCAGGCAGGGAGAAGCGGGCGCATCCCCTCCTGCCCTCCCGCTCAGAAAGGTGGCGGTACCTCTTGTTCAGCAACAAGATGTGTCAAAGTCCCCCCTGATTAAAAATGACAATACTTCTGCTTTGTTTGACAGTCAGGGCCACTAAGCCGCTTTTGTTGATACTTCATTTCCCAGTGAAGATGCCGGCAGCGTGTGCCAAATGAACTCAGGATGACCTAGACATAAAACATACCTTTTGCCCAGGAAGCTTCTACAAAGGAAATTCGGCACATGATGGATTTGTGGCGGTGCAGTGCCCGGCAGATGATAGCACGCTATTAGCCGACACTCGTGCATGATAACAACCACACCTTAAGCTCACTTTGCAGGAGACAGTGTCATCCAAAACCTGCTGCTTCCACTGCTGAGCCACACCGGAGCCCCGGCACTTCTAACTGATGCAACGCGGATTTCGGTACAGGCTTTCACTTCTCGTAGCTCCCAACCTGATTAGGAGTTCCCTTCCACCAGTGGCTTCTGCCCAACCTCCACTGTTGGGGTCCAAGACGAGGACCAAAAGGGCCACCAGTCAGTCCCAGTAACAAGGCAGGAGGCAGCTCTAGGAGAGGTTTACGTTGGAGATGGCGATTCCTGTGTCAGCTCCTATTCTATTTTCACACCCACGGCTGAGCTCCATGCCCTGGCATAGAGGATAAAAGCCTGGACTCACACAGTTGGTTCTCACAAGTTTGGCATGGTCAGAGGGGCCGAGATACAAGAAGAAAGTGGTGCTGGCAGTGAGCTGTGGCACATGGTGCTCCACCGAGCTGCACCAAGTGAGGTCCACAGTGCCCTGCACACCACCGTGCCTCCTCCTCGGGCTGATCTGCATCTCCCAAACACCCCGGCTCCACACAAATTCCCTCATTGGGAAGAGGTAGAGCCTTTGCACCAGCAAAGAGTCACTGTTTGCACAGAACAGGCACCGCTGACTCAACCATTGGATACCCAGTCTGGAACCAGCCAAAGCAGGAGTTTCCACTGGGGGATGGAGGTGCTCGACAGGCTCCAGGGGTTTCCTCTTGGGGAGTGAACAGTGAGGAATAAAAGGATGAAAGGACAGCTGGTGCTTCACTCTGTGATCATTGGCACTGATGTTCTTTCAGATAGAAGAGCCTGCGCTTCCAACAAAGATGCTGACAAACCTCCACGGGGTGGTTCTGGGATGAAGGCTTGTAGGATTGTCGTGGTTTGGGCTGGATTGGTCCAATCAGGGGGAACAATAGATGCTGTCTCTCCTGCTCCACTTCAAATGGAGGCAGGAGAGAGAGAAAAAGAGAGACTTAAGAGTTTAGAAGGAACTAAACTACTTTAATGAAATACTAATAATAAAATATATACAAAACTGTATCAAGCTCCCAGGATGACAATCACGTCACCAGCAGGCACTGGGGAAGTCCCAGACTGGACTCAGTGACAGACGGGAACTGGATTCAGGATCGGGATCAAAGGCAGACGAACAGACAGAGTCCTCCTCAGACACCGGCCATTGAAGAAAGAGGGCTGACCCTTTGATCCCTCAGCTTTTATACTGAGCAGGAGGCAGATGGGATGGAATACCCTGTTGGTCAGTTTTGGGTCACCTGTCCTGTCCGCTCCTCCCCACAGGTGTGACCCCTCTACGCTTTTCTGCTTCCCACCCTCCAACAGGGCAAATACCAAAGT